>JAIUZE010072789.1:0-17832 GCA_022085475.1 Heliosperma pusillum
TACATGGCAAGTATGATTATGGGCATCCACGGGAGTAAAACCTTCCCTGAACGCATACACGATTCAATCCATTTCGTATATGTAGACTAATTTCCTCTTGGTAGGACGACGATAATAATACGGTTCCTAATCTAAACCTGGCCAGATTCTCGGAATACACGTTTTCCGATTCGACATGCGATGACGTTTCGCATCCAAGACTCGGTCAATCATAGACGCCGAGTACCCCAAATTCGGTAGATCAATTCACGAAAGAGACGGAAAAACAGCTCAAGCCTCATAACAAGCGGTACGCTACATGCAAATAACACCACCTCGCAAGTACACAACATTTGACGGCCGGGTCGATCAACGCATAGCGTTCAACTCCCAACAACGTCGTCGTATGCCCACTACACATGCATTTAAGCAGTAGGATACCTTTCCGTTCCGACATTCAAGTCTTACGAACGGGAAGGTAGCCAAGGGAATGAGAATACAAAGCACAAGACAAAATAGTGCTCAAACCGTATCCTTTGTAAAAACCGACTCAAAGTGGGGCATATCAAAAACCGTCACAAAACATGTGATACAAGCGAGTGAAATATCATATATCCAAAATGTCGATATTATAAGTCACTACGTAAAATTATACGTTAAATGAACCATCAGAAATATTATAAATGAAAACCGTAAACAAAAATCATAAACATCTTCCAGCAGGAGTCAGCCGGTCAGGCTGACCGGCTGCCGGTCCACCGACTCAGGCCAATGTCTCATACAAAAGCCAACATCAAACTTCAGTGTGTCCCAGCCGGTCAGGCTGACCGGCTGCCGGTCAACCGGCTGGGACCAAAGGGTCTTTTTAAAAACAAGGGAAGGAAGGGGGGTGTCTCAGCCGGTGGTCTGACCGGCTGCCGGTCGACCGGCTGAGCCCAACCTCATATTCCAAAATCACGTAAAATGCCAAAAATATACAGCAGGTGCCCCAGCCGGTGGTCTGACCGGATGCCGGTCGACCGGTTGGGGTCTAATGTACTCGAAAATGCCTTGTTTCACCAAGGATCGACTTTTGATAATTATCGACTATCATTCTAATTCATCAATTCTCATGTGAATACTCAATAAACAACATCCATCAACAATAATACAAGTCATAAGTTTACTAACCATAATCTAAACACGGTTTCTATCCTAGAAATCACATAAAACACGTAAATGATACCGAGTAACCCTTCACCGTTACCTTTACGCGTCTTTAAACGATTACTAAGCCTTCCTAGTAGTCTCCACCTACAATTAGGTAATAAAAGATGAATATCCTTCACCTTGAGAAAGACGGATAATTTAAAAAGCGAGAAAGACGGTAATTTTATTACCAATACGGATAGAGGAAGCTAAGAGGGGAAGAATAAGACGAACTTACGTGAATTCCGACAAGAAACGAGGGAGCTACGATCATCCAAAGATTGGATCAAAGAGGGAGGCAAGGTTTTGGTTGCTTAAGGAAGAAGAAATGTTTTTGGTGTTTGTGTTAATGAAATAGGTTAAGTGTAGTGTGATATTTATAAAGAAAAAGTCAACAAAAGTCGAAGACGACTCAAAAGTCAAGAAAAGTCAAAGACGACTCAAAAGTCAAGAAAAGTCAAAGACGACTCAAAAGTCAAGAAAAGTCAAAGACGACTCAAAAGTCAAGAAAAGTCAAACTCGCCTTATGACGGGATTCTCATGGAATCTCGCGGAAATTCCAAATACGAACTCGGAAATTCTAAATTCGACTCGGAACATAAAAATCTTAATTAAAACTTAAAATTACTGAAAAGATTTCGTAAAATATTTCTACCAGAAAAATAGGGTACATTTCCGGGTGTTACATGGTGAATATCTAAATTCTGAATTTGATTCACACCTAAAAGATTGCGGTATAGTATCACAATGGACTCCTCCTGGAACACCTCAATTAAATGGTGTGTCTGAAAGGAGAAACCGAACTTTATTAGATATGGTTCGGTCGATGATGAGTCTTACAGAGCTTCCTGACTCGTTTTGGGGATTTGCCATCTTAACCGCAATATTTTCACTAAATCGTAGCCCGACTAAAGCAGCCAATAAAACTCCATATGAAATATGGAAAGGAAAGGTTCCTTATTTGTCGTTTATGAAAATTTGGGGTTGCGAGGCGTTTGTTCATGAGAAGTCTAATGACAAGCTCGCACCCAGATCCGACAAATGTCTTTTTGTAGGATATCCTAAGGAAACACGGGGATATTACTTCTACAACCGTCATGAGGACAAAGTGTTTGTGTTTCGTGATGCTGTCTTTCTAGAAAGCGATTTCGTTTCTAAAAGGCAGAGTGGGAGAAAATTCAAACTTGACGAAGTTCGAGAGCCACAAACCGAAAATGAAGTGGAGGAAAATGTTCCCTTCTCGTCTGAAACGGTTATTGTCCCTAGAAGGTCAGGTAGAATTAGTTATCAACCTGATCGTTACCTCGGATGTATCGAGGGAGATGGTGATTTATTACTTTTTGAAAGTGATGAACCCACAACCTACAAGTCGGCCGTTTCTAGTCCCGACTCCACGCATTGGCTTGAGGCCATGCAATCCGAAATGGATTCTATGTACGAAAATCAAGTATGGGACTTGGTAGACTTACCTGAGAAGGTGCGACCTCTTCAGTGCAAGTGGATCTACAAGATCAAGAATGGCATAGATGGACATAATGATATCTACAAAGCTAGATTGGTGGCAAAAGGCTTCACTCATGTTCATGGTTTACACTATGAAAAAACTTTTGTCCCAGTCGCTATGCTTCGATCCATTAGGATTCTCTTAGCGGTTGCCGCATTTTATAACTATGAAATTTGGCAAATGGATGTCAAAACCGCCTTCTTGAATGGGATTCTAGAAGAGGAAGTGTACATGACACAACCTGAAGGTTTTGAGGATAAATCCAACCCTAAGAAGGTATGCAAACTTAAGAGATCCATTTATGGTCTTAAGCAAGCATCAAGGAGTTGGAATCATCGCTTCGATCATGTAATTAAACAAAATGGATTCACTCGAAGTGTCGAGGAACCATGTTTATACATGAAGTTTAGTGGGAGCAAAGTTACTTTCCTTATCTTGTATGTGGATGACATACTTCTCATTGGGAATGACATATCAATGCTTACTTCTACCAAGGAGTGGCTTGGGAAACATTTCCAGATGAAGGATTTGGGAGAGGCACAACGCATTTTGGGTATCCGGATCTATAGAGATAGATCCAAGAGGATACTAGCATTAAGTCAAGAAGCTTATATAGATAAGATTCTTGATCGGTTCAAAATGAAAGACTCTAAGAGAGGCTTTCTTCCAATAGGTCATGGTATCACTCTGAGTAAATCCCAGAGTCCTACCGTCACCGAGGAGATTGAACGCATGAAGTTGATACCTTATGCTTCAGCAGTTGGGTCAATCATGTATGCTATGATGTGCACTCGCCCTGACGTCGCCTATGCTTTGAGCATGACGAGTCGTTATCAAGCCAATCCAGGTGAGAGTCACTGGATAGCCGTAAAGAACATCCTTAAGTACTTACGAAGGACTAAAGATTCGTTCTTGGTGTTTGGAGGAGAGACTGAGTTGCGTGTAAAGGGTTACACGGACGCTAGTTTCCAAACTGATAGGGATGATTTAAAATCCCAATCCGGCTATGTCTTTATGTTGAATGGAGGAGCCGTTTGCTGGAAGAGCTTCAAGCAAAGCGTGACTGCGGATTCTATAACAGAAGCTGAGTACCTCGCGGCATCAGAGGCTGCAAAGGAAGCTGTGTGGATTCGGCAGTTCTTGGAAGGACTAGGAGTAGTCCCTACTGCCACAGATCCCATCACGATGTATTGTGATAACAGTGGGGCTATCTTTCAAGCAAAGGAGCCCAAGTCTAGTAACAAGTCTAGACATGTACTTAGGAAATACCATGTAATTAGAGATTACGTGGAGAGGAAGGAGATAGATGTATGTAAGGTTGAGACAGACGATAACATCGCTGATCCTCTAACCAAGCAGCTTACAAAGGCTAAACATGATAGTCATGTCGTCTCGATGGGATTAAGACGAGTTCCCGAATTCCTCTAGATTATTTGATATGTAATAATTGAATGTTATATCAATGTTTACATATATGATAATTGCATTCATTGTTCGAGTTTTATATGAGCTCTTTTATTTAGTATTGACTAAATTTTATTACTTTGTTTTGTCCGAATTGGTTATAAAAAAAGGTTGAACTCAATTCAAGTGAACATGATGAACTTAGTAATTGTCCCTAGTCATTTGCATAAGGTGACGTCTCGAAATGACTAGATTGTAAGTCGATCGATGGTTGGTTCAGCACCATGGGGTCATGGGGATGACTGATCGTTTACATAGACAGACTGTAGAGACACTCTGTCGGACAGTGACCATGATAGAGTCCCTTATCAAAATTGTTGAAGCCTGGTCCTGGCAGGGATTTATATTATATTCCTATGAGTCGATTCTTTAGACTGGCGACCATTTACCTTAGTCGGTGTAATTTCCGATTGACTTTGGTTTTTGTCCTAGGTCGTGCCGTGAAAGGACGCCGATGGGCATCTACTGGGTCATGGTGATCTGCATTATACAGTGAAAGTTGGGTCAACAGGAATTGTCCGCCCACGTTGGGTATTAACATCTTCGGGCCACTCGAGGAGTAGTGACTGGAAATGCGTGGCCACGCTCGGATAAGATCTATGGTAGATTTTGCGGTCAGACAGTTACTCTCCAGATCGAGAAAACCACTCAATTTATTTTTCCAATCGCAAGTGCGACCTGAAAGACACCTTGCGAAGAGTGGGAGGATCTGACGCAAAAGTGACAAGAGAATTGGTAGCACACAACTTGTCGAGACAAGTGGGAGATATTGTGGGAGTAGGAGTCCTCCGCAGTAGTGTGGCTACATGCACAACTTGTATTGGACAAGTGGGAGATTGTTGGAGCAAGTGTCCTCCAGAATAGTGCATTTATATTATAAATCTCATTTTGGAATATTAGTGGGATAACTAGTATTTTGATACTCCACGTCAGTTGATTAACGTAAATCGATAACGGTCAGCTGACTAGAGTTAGACGTTATTGTCGTATGACGGCGGTAATCAATTGACCCCTTTCGGTCACACCTAAAGGATGAGACCCAAATAGAAAACTAATTATTTGTATGCGATACAGTTTAATTAGCCCTTTATATATATCTTTGATATATGTTTGATTACGAGAGTTATTTATTAGAAATTGAGTTGAGAACTCATACAGTTTAAGTTTATTAGTCAATTATACGATAACTGACTGAATAAGTTTTACGTCTTATTTTAATATTATTAAATAAGATTTAATTTAGTAATTAATTGTTAATTCACTAAATTAGTTGAGGTTATGCATATACTTTGAGATAGAGGTGATTAGTTAATTATATTTACAAGGAGTTGTAAAATAAACTAACTAGGCATTGTGGGACCCATTATATATTGATATAATGGTAAAATATCACTTAATAGTTGAGTGTATAATGATTATTAATTTGAGTCATATAATTGTTATATGATCAAATTAACACTTAATTATATTAGATAATTAAGCATATGATTATAAGTATTTGTGGGACAAATATCAAAAATCAAAAATGGACCCATTTTGTCACAAGTGCACCGGTTTTAGGGTGAACAAAAGGAAATGATTTGATTCCTTTTTGTCTTGCCAATAAAACACACTTTGTTCTTTTCTAAACTTGCTTTTTATCTTACCAAGTTGTAATGATTAAACATGCAAAGAAAAGAAACACTCAACCTCACCAACACTCTATGTGGCCGGCACTTTTGCTCATAAAATGAGCAATTGTTCATTTTATTCACTTGTGCAAAACATATTCAAAACCTAATATATCTCTCTACATCTCTCTAAAAATAATACTAGTAAACTACTAATTGTTAGTACTATTTTCTTGGTGTTCACTAAGGAGTAGTAACACAAAAGTATTATTAAACAAGGGTTAGTTCTTATAATATCTAGTTAATATTATTAGAACTTTTGGTATCATCTTGGGTGCTACTACAAGGAGATCTTCTATTTTGAAGATTTGGGTTTTGGAGGATCATTCCAAGCTTGGTAGAAATTCTTAAGACAATAACAAGTTATTGTTCTTACTTCCATTTCAATGTGAGGAAATTTCTAATCTTTTATTTATAATGCCTTTATTTTTGCATGCATGTTACATAGATCATTAAACACTAAATTAACAAGTAATTTAGTAACTAATTAGAGGAGTCTAATTAGGGTTTACGAACTTTCAGCTTTGACTTGACTTCCAACATCCCCCTTGACCTCTTGAGTCGGGTTTGTTGATAGGGTTTGATGTAAAGCGATGAATTCTTTGCCTAACTGATTGATCTTCCGACAACTGCGAAACTGTCTTTGCTTCTTCTCTCTTTTATATTAGTGAACCTTCTTGAAATGCCTTTCACTTGGTCAAGCTTGCTTCTTCAAAGTCGTCGGGTTCTAGGCAAATGCTCGGGAATATAGAAAAAGGGCGTAGAAACGTCACTATCCCTACAAAACAGGTTAGAACATAGGAATTCGCCTAGAAGACGATATTAGCTCATAAAGTGGCTTAACAAAGCACAAATGACATACAAAACCGAGCTAAATTGGGGGTTAAAACCATACAAATATTCACCTATCAAACTCCCCCAAGCTAAACCTTTGCTTGTCCTCAAGCAAACATAACAAACAATACCAGGACAAGGGTTGCAAGCATTGGCTACTACACCATCAAGAAATAAATCTCAACATAAAACTTTGGAAACATAATGAATCATAACCCAAAATCAACATGGGCAAGAATGATAAATAAACATGGCTGAGATTTACATAATGGCGTAGCACAAAGAATTTCACTATAGATTTTCGGCTCTTGCATGATCTTTTGACAAATGGACTCTCACGGCACACTCGAACACTCATTGCATGTAAAAGGTGATTTCTTTATGTGTAAATGTTTGAGACACTCACCTATCTACGACTTATGAAAGTGTGTCCGCAGTCTAATATGGTAAACAATTCAAAACACAAGTCAAAGATCATAATGCACATAGAAAAGAAGCCGAAAAAGGAAAGGAATGAAGAAGGCTTTGGGAAATGGGTGAAAGGTGGATAAACAGTTATGGTCATGTGAAGGTTAGAATGAGCTAGCAACTGACCAATGATAAATGAATACTCAATCCAAACTTTCGATCAATTTCCCAGAAGACGGATAACGAAGCCAAAAGCAACAAATTGGCTTATTACACACGAAACATAAGGGTAAACTCCTTCTGAATATTGACTAGACATTTCTTAGGAGATACTCACAACTTATTCTCTTATTTCTTATTTCTTTTCTTTTTTCGTTTTTCTTTTCTTTTTCATTTTTCTTTTCTTTTCTTTTCTATTTTTCTTTTTCTATTTCATTTTTTTCTTTTTTTCTTTCTTTTGAACATAACTTCACTTCTTGAACATTTTCGTTCTCCCAAATTCTCTTTGACAAATAAGGACAAATCTTCTCAAAAGAGCACCCATACACCATAGTCTAGCTACTAGCTCAAAAGGTAGGCAGTTTTTATGTGTAGCTATTATTTTGTGAAACTTTGTATGAAGGGGTTAATTTTGAGGTGTAATTCAAAGTGAAAAAGGCTTCAAATCTTAGTAAATCATGAATGCAATGCTTATAGGAATAAAATGAGAACCATACTTATGCGTTTTGACATGACACACACCACAAGGAGAACTACACACACCTAGATGAGACTGGGTATAGATGTACCAGCCTAAGGAGGTTCTACCTTACAATATATGTAACTTGCCAAATGTCAAGATCAAGCGTACTCATCTATAGATTCATTCCATGCCTACTGTGTACAAGACTTCCCCATGTATGCAAAATTCAATAAATATTGAATCATTATGCTTTTGAAAGCTCTAAGATTGGGAAATGTAACATGATAGTATAGTAAACAAGCAAGCAAAGCATGAAAAGCATTCAATTATGTTCAGAAATTTTCTCAAAAATCTCTTTTTCTTTTATTCAAAATTTAAAAAATGATCAACTAAAATGCAAAATGGAAAAATGCAATCCCTCCCCCAAGCTAAACATCACATTGTCCTCAATGTGAGCACAAAGACAAAATATGCAATGAGATGCTTAATCAGGAAAAGGAAAAATGAAAGAAGAGTGAAGCTGACTAGTCAGCGCGGACTCCCCCATGCTAGTCTTTTGGACTTGACAAGGAAGGTCTTTATAGATTCTCTTCAAAAACTCTTTCATCTGCAAAATAAATCCTAACAACGAAAAAGGGAATACTAATATGAAAATGCAAAAAGAAAAGGAACACGGGTTGCCTCCCGAGAAGCGCAATTTAAAAGTCTTGCTAGACTCCATTTTTTTCTTTGATCATCCTTTATCTTTAAGCTCACTATCATCCAAACACATCATCATAGCGTTCTTTACATTCTCCATCCATGTTAAACATTTTCGGGAATAGCCTCTTCTAGCACTTTTAGCAGTAGTGCTTTTAGTATGGTCACCTGCAAGAGAATCAACACTAACATGTGCCTCCAACGGATCCGTCAGTAAGGATCGAGGCATAGAAGAAACAATAGAAGAGTCATCAACATTAAGCACATAACATGTGTCTTCTAACACGGGACTCCGAACGGTGGAATTTTTACTAAAGGTCACCTTGTCATCTCTTATCTCTAATGTCAACTTTCCATTCTTGACATCAAAAACTGCACCAGTGGTGTGCAAAAAGGGTCTTCCCAAAATGATTGGGATTTTAGAGTCCTCGGCCATGTCAAGTACTAGAAAGTCAACGGGAATGAAAAACTTACCAACTTTGACGGGCACATCTTCTAAAACACCCATAGGTCGTTTTAGAGAACGGTCCGCCATTTGCAAAGTAATATTAGTGCATTTCAAAGCACCCATGTTAAGTTTTTCAAACATCGAAAAGGGCATGACACTTACACTAGCACCTAGGTCGCAAAGGGCCTTATCAATGGTATACGTGCCTATAGTGCAAGGGATGGAATAACTACCAGGGTCCTTGAGTTTTGGTGGAGACTTATTTTGCAAGAGTGCACTACACTCTTCAGTGAAAGCTACGGTCTTCATCTCATTGAAGGATCTCTTGTTTTTGAGGACTTCCTTCATAAACTTGGAATAAGAAGGAACTTGGGTAAGCAATTCAATGAAAGGGACTGTTACCTTTAAGTTCTTGACGACGTCAAGGAACTTACCATACTTTTCCTCCTCCTTGTGCTTGGCTAATCTTTGGGGAAATGGGACTTTGATGTCAATAGGAATCTCGGGCTCTTTCCCTTTTGACATGGGCACCTCATCTTCAACATTAACAACCACGGGCTCATTATTACGCTTACCACTTCTCGAGGAAATGGCGTTTACAGTTTCGTGAGGTTGGTAACATTGTGAAGGCAGCTGCCCTTGCTTTTGGTGGGTTTTAGAAGAGGCATATTGGGAAATTTTAGCTTCCATCTATTTGATGGCGGCGTCCTTAGCTTGATCGCTCTCCTGGAATTGAGCTATTATGGTGTCTTGCCTTTGAGCCAATTGCAGCATCATGGCTTCAAGTTTACTTACACCATTGTCACTCTGTTGAAATGTAGAGGATTTGATTTGTTCTAGTTTTTGTGTGAGAAGGGCTACTTGAGCTTGTAAAAGTGTCAAAGTGGGGTCTTCTTGCTTAGATTTCAATGGTATGGAGCGGGAATTTCTATATTGAGAATCGTGAACTGCCATGGATTCAATGGTAGTGTGAGCAATCTCGACATTAATTTGGTCAAATCTTCCATTGTTAGCAGAATCCAGGATACGACGGGACTCTATATAACACCCATTATAGAATGTGATGGCAAGGAGCCATGGATCTATCCCATGATGAGGACACTCTCTTTGCAAGTCCTTGTACCTCTCCCAGGCTTCATATAGGATCTCATCATCCCCTTGTTGGAAACCAGTGATTTGACTTCTCAACAAAGCGGTCTTCTCTGGAGGAAAGTACTTTTGGTAGAAGGCAAGATCTAAACTCTCCCAATCGGTGATACCTAATGTAACTTTATCAAGGCTATGTATCCACAACTTTGCCTTACCCCTCAAAGAAAATGAGAAGAGCATCTCTCTAATTTGCTCTTGGGTGACTCCAGTTTGTCTGATAGTGGAGCAATAGTCAGAAAAGTTTTGGATGTGGAGGTTGGGATCTTCTGTGGCATTGCCACTAAATTGGCTTATTTCTATAAGGTTAATGAAGGCAGGTTTGATTTCAAAGTTTTCGGCTGCGATTTGGGGTGTAGCAATACCTCTTGGAAGTGTTTCTGCGGTGGGTTTGGAATGGTCTGAAAGTCGAACCATTTCTTAACGTGAAGGTGAAGATGGAAATTGAAGATTGGGTGGTTTTTGTGAATGGAGATGAGAATGGATCTTCTTCTCCTTCAAGAGTAGATATATTATCCGAGTATTTCTCACGAATACGATCTAAACTTAAAGTATCAGAAGCTTTTGAAATTTCGTTGAATAGCTTTCGTCTCCTACGCAGAGTTCTTTCTAGATCGGGGTCTAAAGAGATAGGGGTCCCTAGTCTAGAAGATCTGGGCATAAGATTGAAAGCTAAGATGAAAAGTCAAGAGAGGTCTAAAGGAATTTGGGTTCCTAAAGACTAAATAAAACTAATTGCGATAAAAATCACAAGAAAAAGGAAAACTAAACCGTGCTCCCCGGCAACGGTGCCATAATTTGATCATGCTTGTCGCGAGCCCGATACAAAGATAAATTATCCAGACTAGGCTAATAACAAATTAATGTAATTAGGGAAGTAGGGAAGTAGGGGTCGATCCTCAGGGAGATGGTGTTTCCTATAGAATGTTAAAGTTCTCGCAATTGGGTTTTATCTAACGAAAATCTGGGTTTTCGGATTTTGATATCTAAACTAATATAAAGCATAAATAAAAACAAAATAAAAAACAAATAAAAACAATAAAGCAAGTGATGAAAAGCATCTAGGGAAGTAGGTTCACACATGTAGATTGATATATTGATGCAATTGGATTTGGAACATGCAAATAATTCATTGTGAGTTCGTAAGAATGATGTGTTCATTACAATCATAGATCAGATGGTCTAGCATGCTTTTTAGGCGATTTACTAGGTCTTAATCCACCATGTCATGCTTTGTCTATTCAATTCGCGTATCTCTACCTTGGAAAAGAATTCCATTTTAGTCGATGATTTCCGGCCAGAAGTCGTTAACTATCGTTACAATCCAAACATGCATAGACACAACGTTTTAAAAGCACAATTTCTTTTATCCAATTATCATCTTTTAATCAATCTAACATGGCTACCCTACACCCTAGAAAGGTGACTACTTACTCATGATAATGTTTAAATCTAAAATGATATTAACAAGAACTAGGATAGACATGTTTAGTTGGTTTTGACAATATTATAAGACTCTATATGACGATAATAACGACGCTAATTGACAATCTAGGAAATGAAATGACGATTATAACAACATGAAAATGAATCTAAGATAATATGTAAAGAGAATAACAATCAAATGGAAAACAATAAAGGACAATAAACAAAGGATAGAATAGAAGTACCTAGGTGACGATCAACAACGAAAGCGATAACAATAATAGAAATCCCTTGCATAGAATAATCATTCCTTGAATTACAACTCTTGAACCCAACAAAGTAGATTACAAAGATTGAAATTCTTATTTATCTAAACTAATGTTTTGATGTGAAATGGACAGAAATAAAATAAGAACTAAAGACAAAAGAAGAAAATGATCTAAACTAAAATTTCTAAACTAAAGAGAAAAGTAAGAAAGGAAGAGATGTTGTGTGTGAGATTGATGATGAGAAGAGGGGCTGGAGCTCTCTTTATATAGCATTAGGGTTTTGTGGGGAAGGGGTCGAGCATTGAACATATAGGACAAAAATAGGAAGTTGAAGCATTTTGTGCGGATCAGCAGGGATACCCGATCGGGTACACACTTACCCAATCGGGTAAGTGGTCATCTAGAAGCATTTGACTAACGTTTCATCTTCCTTTGCTTTGACTTGACTTCCAACATCCCCCTTGACCTCTTGAGTCGGGTTTGTTGATAGAGTTTGATGTAAAGCGATGAATTATTTGCCTAACTGATTGATCTTCCGACAACTGCAAAACTGTCTTTGCTTCTTCTCTCTTTTATATTAGTGAACCTTCTTGAAATGCCTTTCACTTGGTCAAGCTTGCTTCTCCAAATCGTTGGGTTCTAGGCAAATGCTCGGGAATATAGAAAAAGGGCGTAGAAACGTCAATATCCCTACAAAGCAGGTTAGAACATAGGAATTCGCCTAGAAGACGATATTAGCTCATAAAGTGGCTTAACAAAGCACAAATGACATACAAAACCGAGCTAAATTGGGGGTTAAAACCATACAAATATTCACTTATCACCGCCTCCCTCTCTAACCACGGCCTCTCTCCTCTGTCTTCTCCACTGTCACCACGACGCGTTCTTTTTATTTTCAGGTCTGTTTTTGTGGTGGTGGTTGTGGTTTCTGTGTGTGGTCGGTGGTGGATATGCGGCTGCCTCTCTTTTTCAGATCTGTTTTATGTTGGTGGTGGTTTATGGTTGGCGTTTGTGTTGTGGTAGGGGCGGTGGGAGAACGTGTGGGGACCAAAGTGACACTAACTTTAACTGAAATGACACATTAAACTACCAAAGTTACATAAACTCGTATGATAAACTTACAACTCATAATGACTACGGTTGCCAAAATTACATAAAATTGTTTCAAAATTTGATTAAAGTTACATTAAATTGGGGCTAAAATTACAATGGATTGGACTAAAGTTACATAGAATTAGATTAAAGTTGCATGAAATTGTATCAAAATTGGATTAATTTAATATAAAGTTGGACTAAAGTTATTTAATATTGTATTAAAGTTATCTAAAGTTGTATAAATTATAATTAATATATTCAAAATAACATTGTATTCCATAGTTTATACTAAAATACTAAAGTTACACTTGCAAAAACTGAAATTACACTCATAAATAACTAAAATTACATAATATATTCTTAAAATTACAAAACTCACATTAAAATATAAAAAACATTATATTAGCATAAAGTTACATTATTAAAGGTTGAAGTTACACTAAAAAATGAATAAATTTTTTTGGTGAAATATAAGAATATTATAAACTAACCCAACAATATGGGCAACACCAATTACAATCAGTCTATTCAGTTTTGTTACATAGACCAACCAAGATTAGCAAAACAAACGATAAAGCTTTAAACACAGCCAAACCAACACAAAAGTTTCCCTATGCTAAAAGTTGAATCTGCATTGAAATATCAGATTCAAAGAGAAAACCCAGCTAGCCTCCTCATAAACTTGCATCAACACTCCATTTCTGCAAAAAAAAAAACATTCACCAGACTGGTAACTTTAATGATCCAAGCCAGCACCCCTGCACCATCTTCTATTAGCATATGTCATAGCTCCTTTGAATCCAATCAACAACCTTCTCCTGCGATCGTCTTTTACTTGATTGACAAGAGCTCGCGGATAGAGCACATGCCCCTCTAACCTACAAATGTTTGTGACTCTCCAAATGCTGTAACAAAGCCCTGAATAAGCTGCCATTGTAATCTGCCTGCGTAACATGGTACCCCTCATATGCTGAATCCTCTCTGAAGTCATCAGAACAACTGGAGAAAACTTCAGCCAGACACCTGCAAGCCTGAAACACTCCTTTGCATAATGACAATTATGAAACAGATGAGTATGATCTTCCTGGCCAGCATCACAAATATAGCACATCCTAGGAACAACCATCCCCATTTTGAGAAGCCTATCTAATGTGAGCAGTCTACATTGTTTTAACAGCCACATATGAAAGCTCCATTTTGGAAAATTATACCTATTCCAAACAAGACAGCACCAATCAACACGAGGAGAAGAAGTCTGAGTTAACCAAGAATACCCATCAGCAATAGAATATCCCTTATCCAGTCCCCTCCATTGTCCATTTACATAACCATTTTTAAGAATATCCCTAACCTCACAGATTTTCCTCTATGCCCATGAACTATTAGCATTAGGAATATAGTCAAACCAGGAAGAAGTCTTTAAATAAATGTTCCCAACCCATTTGATCCAAAGATGATCTTGTTTACATACAATCCACCATACTAACTTACCAATAGCTGCAATATTCCACTGATGACTATCAATTAGACCCACCCCACCAGTCTCCTTACTCTTACAAAGCACATTCCAAGAGACTAGAGGAGCTCTGGAATACTTATCAGTCCCTTCCCAAAGAAAATTATTGCAAAGGGACTTGATCTTATCCATCACCCCCATAGGCAGTACAAAGATTTGAGACCAGTGATTGTGAATAACAGATAAAACAGATTTAACTAACACAAGTCTGCCTACATATTAAATCTTCCTACTATTCCAGCCTCTTATCCTCTTAATCGTCCTCTATTACAATCATATTTAGTAAGTCTTTTATGTGAAATACTCACCCCTAGATACTTAAAAGGCAGAGTCCCTTTTCTAAACCCAGTTTCCTGCAAAATATGCTGAATAACATCACTCGTAATCCCATTGCAATAAAACTCAGACTTATCTGGATTGATGTGTAAACCAGAAGCATTAGAGAAAGCCTTAAAAGCTTTCATAATAGCAAAAATGGATGTAATATCTCCTCTGCAGAACATAAGGAGATCATCAGCAAACATCAAATGGTTCAACTTCAAGGCCTTGCAGAGAGGATGTTAATGGAAACCAGGGATCTTCTCAATAGCCTGCAACAGCCTGCTCAAATACTCCATACATAAAGTGAATAATAAGGGAGAAATTGGATCCCCTTGTCTTAGACCTCGAGCTCCTTTGAAAAAACCATGAGTCTGTCCATTGAGCACAATAGAGTAACTGGGAGTACTAACACACTCCATGATCAGCTTAATCATAGTAGGAGGATAATGTAGACCTCGCAACATTTGGTCAATAAACCTCCATTCTATAGAATCATAAGCCTTCCTCAAGTCCACCTTCATAAGACACCTAGGGGATACACTCTTCCTAGTATATAATCTGATCAAGTCTGACTGATCAAAATATTGCCAAGAATACTTCTGTTTTTAATGAAGGCACATTGTGCAGGATTAATGACTTTAGTAAGACTATCACTTAACCTATCACAAATGAGCTTAGAAATGACCTTATAGATTGTATCGCAGCAAACTATAGGACGGAATTCCTTTACAGTTTTTGGATTCTCAACCTTGGGGATCAACACGAGGTTTGTACAGTTCAATTGTTTAAGTAACTTCCCCTTCACAAATGTCATCCTTGATAATGCTCCAGCTATCCTTGAAGAATTTGCTAGTGTAACCATCACGTCCAGGGCTTTTATCATCAGGGATAGAAAACATAGCTCTCTTAATCTCTGTAGGGGTAGGAATACTACACATAGCAGACCAATCCTCCTCATCAACCAAAGTACCCTGCCTAATAATATGCTCATGATAATCAGAGGTAGTATCATGAGTACCTAAAAGCTGTTTATAGAAATCAACAAAAGCTTGAAGGATCTCATCAGGATTACTACATAAAACACCACTACCATTCTCAATAGAGACAATTTTATTCTGAATTTGCCTATGCCTAATAGCATGATGAAACATGCTTGTATTAGCATCCCCTTCAAAAGCCCAGGCACATTTTGCTTTCTGCCTAAGGAATCCATTCCTAGCCTCTGCCAACATAAGATAGGAATTCCTAATCTGAGTTTCTTTGTCCATTAGACCAAGATTGTTAGGGTCATGTTGAAGAGCAATATGACTCTCAAGTAAAAGCTGATAAGCAATATCGGCATTCCTTTCAACATCAGAGAACACAGTATTATTCAACTTCTTCAAGGCAGGTTTCAACCTCTTCAGTCTAGTGATCAATTGAAAACTCTTAGTGCCCACAACCTTATCTCTCTACTCCAGTTCCACCAGAGGACAAAATTCAGCTACCTTAGTCCACATATTGAAAAATTTAAAAGTCTTCTTCTTCACACTAGCAATGCCACCACAAGAAACAATGCAAGGGCAGTGGTCAAAAGCACCTTCAGGGTAATAATGTGCAAACCAATCAGGCCACATATTTAGCCAATCCCCATTAACCAACACCCTATTAATACGGCTAAAAACTCTAGTTTCACTAGGATGTTTATTATTCCAAGTGAAAAAAGAGCCAGTCGACTTCATGTCATAGAGATCACACAAATTCACCACCCTTTTAAAAGGTCTAATTTCCTCTTGCTTAACAGGTTTTCCCAATCTCTCATTCATATACAGAACATTATTGAAATCAACCAACAACACCCAAGAGTCAGGAACAGCTAGAGCCAGCAAATCATTCCACAAAGCCACTCTTTCCCCAATCTTATTAAAAGCATAAACAAAAGTGGCAAAAAAAGTACATCCCAGATTTTTATCTTTTACTTTTGTATGAATAAACTGATCACTCATGCTAAGAATTTCAACTTCAACTTTGGAAGACTTCCACAGAATCCAAACTCTACCACCAGGATGATAATTTGTATTAGTAACAATCTCCCAACCAGGACCCATATTAGCAATAACTTTATTTAGAGACAAGGCTTAACCTTAGTCTCAAGGAGCCCAAAAAGATCAACATCATGATGATGCATAAACCATTTAACATCAGCCTGTTTAGTATCACTGTAACAACCCGAAAAGTACCCTATTTTTCTAGTGAAAATATTTTACGAATACTTTTGAGCCTGTTTAAGTTTTAAAGTGGAATTTATTGTTTCGAGTCGTATTTTGAAATTCCGAGTTCGTATTTGGAATTTCTGAGAGATTTCATGAAAATCCCGTTTTTAGTCATCTTTGACTTTTCTTGACTTTTAAGTCGTCTTTGACTTTTCTTGACTTTTTAAAGTCGTCCTTGACTTTTCTTGACTTTTAAGTCGTCATAAACTTTTCTTGACTTTTAAGTCATCTTTGACTTTTCTTGACTTTTAAGTCAACTTTGACTTTCGCTGACTTTTTCCGACTCGCCTTGTAATTTTGAAGACCGAAATTTTATTTAAAAAAAAATAAAATATTTTTAATTTATTTTTATAAAGATTTATTTGGATTTATGATAATTTAATATAATTATTTTTGTGACAACCCTCGCGAATGCGGAAATATAAAACATACAAGCATGTGAAATAATATGCGGAAATACGGTATTTTTAAAAACTTTAAACATGCAAGATATATATAACACGAGGTGTGTCAAAATGTTACAAACTAAGTACGGAATATACAATAAAGAGACGGGGTCTCTTAAAATGTTAGCAAAGAACAAGTGTTTAACCAAAACTAGCTACTATCGTCTAGAGGGGAACTTCCAGGGACAACGCCCGCTAGCTCACACCCGAACCCCAAAATATCGTATCCAAAAAGTCATCCATAGCAAGCAACCTGTTCATCCATGAAAAACATGAATGCCATAGTCAGTGGGGAGTAACTCCGGGTTCTCCCAGCCATATCACATCAAACGTACATATAAGGAAATACAAAAGTAAAGCATGCATATATATACATCCATGTGAATTGCGATAAGAATAGATAGGCAATACGAGATATAACGATAAGATCATATAGAAATCAAATCCGTAACCATCATGTTATTCAAAGACTCGGGAAAAACACTC
>JAIUZE010072790.1:0-17542 GCA_022085475.1 Heliosperma pusillum
AGTTCTTAGAACCGTCAATAGTCGACTTCTGTAACTCGAGTCTATACCACAAGTTAGGAAAACATCCTAGTCCTAGACTGATCAGACCTAGCGACAACAGCTAACCCATTCCCTGTCTCATTACATAACCGTACATGAGAAACTCTGATAGGCGACCCCCTAACCAGAGATGGCTAGTACTTAAGCTGGCTCCCTTCCCAAAGCGGAACTCTTAGGACGCCATGCCCCCGGCTTGGTATCAAAAGGCCCAAGCCAGTGACACAAAAGCTATCAAGCTGTAAACTCCATATGCTCGTTAAAGATAGTACGGCCTATCGATGTCATGGTCCAAGATACTCATTTAGAATTAGAATGGTCAAGACGCCATATAATCATAATTCTCTATTGGTACTTAGTCAACACGACACCAACCATATAATTAAACAGTCACAGAAAAACATCCTATCATGTGACTAATTGCATATAATCATATTCAAATATCATATCGCCTCATATCTACTAAGGCTCATGCATTCATTCATTAAAATAAAACCTTACCTGAAGACAAACCCCCGACCCTAGTCCCGCGACGGGTCATCAGTCAAATCGGGGCTGACTAGATCTTAGTTTGACCAAACCCGTTGGATCAAACCGGCTAGAAACAGAGTCTTTATCACATAGACATTAAACATAAACATCAACATATTCAATACATGTTATTTTATTAACTTCTAACATGTGAATTATTATAACATACCAGAACCCCGTTTGACTTAACTGATATCCAATTTAAACTACAATCTCGTCTTATAATTTCTAACATGTGAGAAATAATAATTTTATGAAAAACTTTTAAATTAAATATTTTACTTATTAATATTTCTCACTTGCTAATTATTACAAAACGCGATAAAAATAACGATAACTCAAAAACCGTCACAAGTCCCAAGGTGGGACCCACGGCTGGTTTTGGGCCGAGACACACATGGGCCTGGACTGGGCCCCACGGGCTGGTTTGGGCTGTTTTGGGCCTTTTTATCGACTTTACTAAAAACCGTTTCTAATTATTTCCCGCATGCTTTAACATAATTAAAACCCGTCAAAACCACAATTAAACAATCAAACATTGACACAACCCAAAGACCAAAACCCGGACCCACCATGGCCCAACCCAGACCGGTCTGAACCGGCCTGGACCGGCCTGGTTTGGACCGGTTTTCCAGCCACCATTTCGGCCACCACCACTACAACAACACCCAATTGTTTCTAACATGTTTTAATTAATCACCACCCATTTTAACAACCAATTTAACCATCCATCATACAACAATCATCATCATGAAGAAATCATAAAAATATAACAAGAACAACCAACATGTTATAAAATCATAAAACACCATAATAACTACTACTTAACATGTTACTAACTAAACATCATAAAATCATAATAATATGAACAAAAACTAAAGATGAACCAAAACTAAAGAAACCAAAGCTACTAAGGTATGTAACATCTATTCGTCGAGTAACTCGGAATCGTTACCTTAGCTAGAAAAATCAATTAGCACCAAAATAAGAAGTATAAACTAAGAAACCCGTCTTCTAATCTTCCCCTAATATATACGAGTCACCAAACTCGTCTTCAAAATCTTCCCCTCTAAGAAATGACAAGAAAAACATTATTAGAAGTAAAAATAGATTTTCCATAATTAAAGTGTTGAAAACGATTTTGACGGAATTGAAAATAAACCGTACGTGAAGATGGGGAGCGAAGAGGAGAGTCTAGAAATATAAGTTAGGACGGATTTAATTAAGAAATGAAGATTTTATGAATGTTTTGCTCAAGAACGATGATGAACAATTGAAGAACACGAAGAACAAATGAAGAACGATTAAAGAAAGTGATATTTTGATCTTTATTTGATTTGTTGAAAAATGAAAAGTTGTTTGTGAGTAAAG
Source organism: Heliosperma pusillum (assembly GCA_022085475.1). Taxonomy (NCBI): domain Eukaryota; kingdom Viridiplantae; phylum Streptophyta; class Magnoliopsida; order Caryophyllales; family Caryophyllaceae; genus Heliosperma; species Heliosperma pusillum. The sequence goes on from JAIUZE010072790.1 coordinate 1,939, forward strand.
TGGGGTGATGAGTGTCGTGTAATATAGAGCAAACTAGTGAGTTGGGTTTTGAAATTGTGGTTATGGAATTGACCCGGTATAATAATTATATTACCGTAATTAATTAGATATTAAGTTAATTGAATTAAATATCAAGATATTATGTTATTATAATGAAAAGAAATAAAATATCAAGGCTAAGAGAGTAAGAAAAACCGTGTGGTATGGGTGATATCGGGTCAGTTTTGTAAACGATTTGCGTAATTTTCGTTAACTGATCGATAAAGTAAATAAATATCTAGATATTATTATTAGTTTAATCAAAAGAATTAAACTATCTCAATGTGATTGGAAACGATGACATGGGCGCCGGACTCATGCAAAGTCGAGTTTCGATTTTGTTGTTTGCGCGCATTACGATGAGTCGGGAATAGTTAAATAACGTTCGGTTAAAACCGTAAACGTTATTCTTTAAATTCCGAATAAATTCAAAATAATTATATTAAATTATGATAAATCTTAATAAATCCAAATAAAAATAATCAAAAATATTATTTTTTTAAATAAAATTTCGGTCTTCAAACTTATGAGCCGAGTCGGAAAAAGTCAACGAAAGTCAAAGTCGACTTAAAATTCGAGAAAAGTCAAAAATGACTTAAAAGTCAAGAAAGTTTATGACGACTTAAAAGTCAAGAAAAAGTCAATGACGACTTTAAATCCAGGAAAATGTCAAAGACGACTTAAAAGTCACGAAAAAGTCAAAGATGACTAAAAACGGTCTTTTCATGAAATTCCTCTCAAAAATTCCAAATACGAACGCGGAATTTCAAAATAAGACTCGGAACAAAAATTCCTATTTTAAAAACTTAAGTTCTACTGAAAAGTGTTAGTAAATATTTTTACTAGAAAAATCGGGTATATTTCGGGTTGTTACACGTGAGCCATTAGGGTTCCAAGTAGCTCTTGATAAAATAGGTCAGACAGATCTTTACATTCCTCAATTACCGTCACCTTAGGTCTCCATCGTTTAGATAGACTCCTAAGGATCTTTCTGGCCATTTCCTCGGAGTCAAAAGTGTTGGAGTAAGTGTCCTCCACAATAGTGCATTTATATAATAAATCTCATTTGGAATATACGTGGCATGATTAGTATATTTTGATACTCCACGTCAGTTGATTAACGTAAATCGGTAACCCTTGGCTGACTAGAGTTTGACGTTATTGTCGTATGACGGCGGTAATCAACTGATCCCTTTAGGTCACACCTATAGGAAGAGACCCAAATAGAATACTAATTATTTGTATACGATACAGTTTAATTAGTGCATTACATATATTTGATATGTACGTTTAGTTATGAGAGTTATTTATTGGAAATTGAGTTACGAACTTATTCCACTTAAGTTTATTAGTCAATTATACGATAATTGACTGAATAAATTTTACGTCTTATTTTAATACGATTGAATAAGATTTAATTTAGTGATTAATAGTTAATTCATTAAATTAGTTGAGGTTATGCATATACTTTGAGGTAGAGGTGATTAGTTAATTATATTTACAAGGAGTAGTAAAATAAACTAACTAGGCATTGTGAGACCCATTATATATTGATATAATGATAAAATATCACTTAAAAGTTAAGTGTATATTATTTATTAATTTGAGTCATATAATTGTTATATGATCAAATTAACCCTTAATTATACAAGATAATTAAGCATATGATTATAAGCATTTGTGGGACAAATATCAAAAATCAAAATGGACCACATGATGTAGTGTATAACATGATAGTTGTTGTTTCTTGTATCACACTACAACATGTGATCATGTCATATTTATGACACATGATCATATTCTTATTCACTCCTACACTCAACTATTTTGCATGAGATTATTTTAAGCAAAATAAGAGGCCACTAGGGCTCTCTTTTGGCTGGACTATGTGTCCTTAAATGGACAATATTTTTGTTCATTTTATAACACAAGTTCATTCTTATTTTGCATGCTTATCACTCTAAAATCCTCATCTCTCTAAAAACTCTCAAACACTAATATTTTTCCTATTACTAGAGTAGACATAAATCTAATGTTAGTTCATATTATCACTTGTGTTTTCTAGTCAAAAACTAAATGATTAGTTTGGGTTTAATCTTGGGTGCAACAAGAAGGAGACCTTCTACTTTGGAGGTTATTTTATGGAGGATCATCCACTAAATACATGCTCAAGAACAATAAGAAAGAGTTCTTATTGTGCCCATATTGAACCGAAAATTCCCAATGTAAGGATGTTTTCGTCTTATCTTTTCTTTTATGCTTTTATATTTGCATGCATGATAACTAGATCCTAAATCATTAAGTTAATGTAATTTAATGAACTAATTAGAGGATTCTAATTAAAGGTCTAGGACTTTCATGTGGTATCAGAGCTCAATTGTTACATGCATGTCGATTTTAAGCATTAAAATCGAGTTATACGATAACTTGGGTAAAATTGAAAATTTGTGTTAAAATCTGGTTTGCACGAAATTTTTGATTTGAATGCATACCTACTTACCTCAAAATGGTTGTGGTCAAATGTGGTGATTTTAGGGATTAATTTGCTATTTATTTTGATTTATGGCCTTTAAATCATGTTAATATGCATATTTTATGTTAAAAGTTAACTAAAAATAGTTGCATGTTGATTCTGGCCATGAAATTTTAATATGACGTCACATGCATGTTTTAAATACTGTATGTAAAATTTCGTGACTTTTAATTAAGTTTTGCATGATGATTGATTTTTATAAGATAAAAGTCAATAAAGTGAGATTATTATGATCATCAAATTGAAACGTCCTTTTCTGGTCTTGAAAATTTTTGGTAATTTTTATAATCTGATTTATATCATCTTGGTGAAGTTTTATAATTTGATTCACTATTTTACTATATTTAATGATTTTTATTTGATAAAACCGTTGAATATCAAGTTATTTGTTCATAAAATTTACTCAAATTTTTTGGGCAAACTTTTCTTGTTTTTAGAGTTCCTGGAAATGTTCCAGAATGTAAAAAATTTTTGGTTTCAAATTTGTTATGATTTTTATATTTTATTTTGGGTTTACTTCATAATTGTTATGATTAAACCTCTATATTTAGCAAATACGATCAATTCGAACTAATTAAATACAAACAGAGTTAGTGGGGACTAATTTTGAGTTCTTAATCAGTTTAGATAATTAGTTTGAGCTTAAATACGATTTAAATGTTGATTATTGATTTTTAATGGTTAAAAATCGATAAAATCCATAAAACCGAGCTAGAATGAGCATGGTAAGTGTTAAGGGCGATTTTGGCATGATTTTATAGCATTGTTTTTATGTTGTTATTGTTGAATGAATGAATGTCATTTATTTAATTTTTAATGCAAATTGTACCTAGTATGGCCTAGATTATTTTAATCGGTATTACCCGTAATGTAAGGGAATACCGATTCGGTTGTAATTTTATTTGCGATCTCATATCGCAGTTTGTAATAATTTAATTTTATTTTTAGATCAAATGTATAATAGGAATTTTATTTGTATCTTTTTGTAATTAATTATTATGAAGACGGAGATTCCCGAAGTCGGTGTTCCAAAAGACGGTGCCATGAAGAGGCAAGGGGCCAAGGAGTTGGTTTCCAATTTTGTAATCTACTAGTTAATTAGATTAGCTAGGTGGCCATACTAGGATTTATTAATTGCTTGCTTTATTTTTCCGTTCATACCAAAATCGCCAACATGCATCTTTATTTCGCGATTGTCAATTCAAAGTTATTCAATATTCACCGACTTAGTTCGCTTATAGGGAATTAATAACAAAATTGACAAGACCTCTCACATAACTTAAAAAAAAATTGAGATTTAGCCTTACCAATTGAAGCACCTATGAACCCCGTGTTCATTAGGGCTACCACGCTCGTGGGTCCCTTTTTACCTCAGGTAAGTAGGGTGATGCGATCACAAGCCAAAATTGGATTGGACTCAACGAGATAAGCGTTATCTTGGGACTAGGAGATGGATTTAACAGAAATCCGTCAACCAAGAGTTCTAAGTTTAGAATTAGTCAAGTATTGACTTACCATTTTTTAGATAAAGGTAGCATGCGATGACTATTTTTGTCTAAATATGGGTCTTGGAATCACTTATATAATTTCGTGAGGGGTCACTATATCAGTTACTTGTTAAAATTGTTTTACAAGTAAATTATATTTAAGCAATGAATGTTTATTTTTCGTTGAGATTTATTTTATACGCACAAATGACATATATTTTATCCTTCTATGAACTTGTAAATCCGTTCAAATCGTGGAAAGGGTTTCCATTATTTTATACGGTAGCATTTTTGATTGCGATCTCCGTTTAAACCACCGTAGCTAAGGAAAAAATGAATTTTATCTTTTGATCCTCATATTCACCATTGCAAATGTCTCTTTTGAAGAATAAATGAATAAGTCACACTTAGTCAAAAACGTTTTGATTTTTAGTGACGTTTTCTTATTACAATGGTCCATCAATCTTTTTGCTCAAAAGAAAATATTTATTATTTTTGGTATGACGTCATAATGCTCCTTATCGAGGCTTACCTCAAAAGAGGCCAAATCAGTTGGGATGACTAGGTTAATCGATTTATTTGAAATCGTGAATAACCAAATACCGTAGTCACTTCATGAAAGGTTTATCCTTTTCAAGGTAAAACCATGAATGAAATGAAGAATAGTCTTCACAATAATTCTAATATACTTGTCTAAGTAGAGATTCATGAAAGTGAGTGGGAGCACTAAGAATGCTGTTTATATTTTTAATTGTTAAGACGAGGTTCAAGAGTAGGTTGGCACGAGTTTGGCACAAGGCAAGGGAAAAAGGCAAAACTATTTTGAATAGTAAAGTCAAAACCCAAGCAAGGTGTCGAACCCAACTTTTGATGATTCTATTTTACAGTGTAGGACACAAGAAAAGAATCAGCCCCAAGTTTTCTAAAGAGTTAGAAATTGGGTGTACTATTTTCACCCATAATATCTATATGATCGACATTTATTTTGCTAAATACAATTTTTGGGTACTAGATACCTATTATGGTTTTTATCAATGTATTCAATGCATTTAATAATTCGTACGACGACTAACCATGATTAAATGTCGATGTACAAGGGAAATATAACTATTGTAGTTTTATTTCTATAGAGACATATAAAAGTTATAAAGTGATCAATCTAGTTTTGGATTTAGAGGTGTACTTTAATAAACGTTGTTATGTACATGACCTCTAAATAAAGAATATAGTATCCACTTTAGTGTACGACACAAGTGTTTCACTTTTGTGAATAGAACAAGCGTTGTATATTTTTATGCCTATACTTGGTCAATGGTTATCCCATACCAATCAAAGGTAATTATATTCTTGACCTTACTTGTCATATAGATTGTAAAGGCTCAAAATTGGTGACCCTAATCTAATCTTAATTCTGGATTCTGTAGCACATTAAGAGGCTAGTATTGATAACTATGCCTAAACCATCTGATTTTGAATCTTATGGTGCGTGCGAATCTTGTATTCAAGGCAAGATGATTCGTCCCCTTTTTATTTAAAAGGAAATCGAACTAGTGAGTTATTGGCCCTATTACATTTGAATATGTGTGGTCCAATAACAAACACAACCAGAGATGGTTATGACTATTTCACTTTATTTACCAACGATTTAAGTAGATATTATATTTGATTCTACTTAATGAGGTGCTATGAGAAATCTTTGAAAAGTTCAAAGAGCTTCAATGTGAAGTAGTTAATCACCAAGAGTATTAGACAAGGACTTACGAGTAAATCGTAATTGTAAATATCTAAGTATTGACTTTGATTTTCACCAAAAGTATTGTGAAATAGTTTCACGAGTTAACTTCTCTAACACAAATTACGAGATAGGGCGTTGTTAAATAGAGAAACATAACCTTATACGATATGGTTTTGTCTTTGTCAAAGTCAAAATGAGCCATTTGACTAACCATAGGATCTTAATATTTTTGTCTGCTATTTCTTTTCCCACCATATTAAAACACATTTAAAACAGTCTGATTTCATTCCATATACGATATGGGTGGGTAGCGTACCTAATTTGTAAGTTATCCGAATGAAACAAGTGCTCAATAATCCTACAATGACCACGAGAACAAAGCGTTTGTGACTCGTGATGCTGTCTTTCAATAAAAATACGATTATTTTTTGATAAGACATAGTGGGAGAAAATGTTTCAAGAGCCACAAACTGAGCATATGGTCCGGAAATGGTTTTCCTCATTGCTTGTTCAGTAGTTGTTTCTTCAGGAACATAAGAGGTCAGGTGGAATTTTATCACTTCTTTATAGTGATGAATTCTAATCTGTGACTTATAAAAGACTGTTTCTAGTCCTAACTTCTTGCTATGGCTTAGAGTCATGCGATTCGTAATGGACTCCATGCGTGATGGTCAGGTATATGACCTGGTAAATTTTACTTGAAGAAGTACGACCTCTTCAATGTAAATTGATTTTTAAGATCGAAATTTGCATGGATGAACATTAAAATGTTTTCAAAGATAACTTGGTAGGCAAAGAGTTTTGCACCAACCTTAATTCTTTGATCCATTCGAATATACTTAGCGATTACAGCATATCATAATAGTATGATGTCAATTGGACCTCAAGAACCACCTTCTTGAATACGATTCTAGAAGAGGTAGTATATTTTATATTCACCTGTGGGTTCGTAGATCCTAACTATCCTAAGTTAATTTGCAAGCTTAAGAGGATGTCTTAAGTAAGCACTAAAGAGTTGGAATTAGTGTTTCAATCATAAAATATTTCTCGATATCTCGAGGAATTATGTTTATACATGAAGTTTAGTGGGAGTTGTGGAGCCAGTGTCCTCCACAGTTAGTGCAATAACATAAATAAATCTCTGTAGGTTCACAGGGTATACTTTGTATAATAATCAGTTGATTAACGTTTATCAATAACGGTTGGCTTGCTAGATAAGTTTGACGTTATTGTCATACAGATGGCGGTGATCAACTGGTCCCTAAAAGTCACACCTATAAGGATGTGTTTGAGAGATGTGATTATTTGAGAAAATAATCATATTGATGCCCTATTATATGACTAAAAGGTTAGTCAGTGTATTTGACTAAAAGGTTAGTCAATGTGATGATGAGACGATTATTTAATAACGATTAAATAAAGTTAGCTGAGACGAATTAACTGTAATTCGTAAATTGGATATATATATGTAAGCTAATTAAACATAAACCGTTATAATTAATTGGCAAATTATAAATATACGGATATTTATAATTAATGATGTATTATAATGTCGGTCTATGTAAAAACGACGATTATAATATATTACATTATATTGGAAGCTAAAATGAACAAAAACAAAAGTATCCAGATACACTCGGTTTATAGTCAATGGGTAGTTATTTTGAGGAGACAAACTACTCATATAAAACCCACAATGTGCCGTGAGAAAAAAAAAAAAAAAAAAAAAAAAAAAAATTCAGATTTTTATTTTTGTAACCTAATTTCTCACTACTGCCTACATCATTCACACAGAGACAAAAGTTAACAGTAACTTTTGACAAAAACACAAAACAAAAGATTAACAGTAACTTTTGAAAACTTCTAGCAACACAAGGGCATTTCTCATACAGTCTTGGGTGCAACGATTAGGAGGATATCTACTTTGATATCTCTGTTCTTTACGCCAATTGCTAGGACCGGAGGTTGATTTCTAAATCTATACTCTTATTCTTGTTTTCGTTTATGACTAGTATAATCAAATTATTACTTTTCGTTATAATCCTATAATAATTGTATTGTGGTAATACCGATTTCCCACAAGTGGTATCAGAGCATAGGCCACGAAATTGTTTTAATTTGATTTCATAAACCGAAACTGTTTATGCCGCTGTGTGTTTGACTCGATCGAGGACTTTAGTGTCTCGATCGAGCAGTTTTTGTGAGTTTTTGGTCGATCGAGTACTTGTGTTCACTCGATCGAGCAGTTTTCTCAACTTTTTGGTCGATCGAGTACTTGTGTTCGCTCGATCGAGCAGTTTTCTCATTTATTTTGGTCGATCGAGTGATGTTTATACTCGATCGAGGTCCCTGTTTGTCGACTAGGAAGAATTAGTCGATCGAGAGACTTTATTGTTTAATTTCTTCTCGATCGAGTACTTTACAGAATCGTATTTCCTTTCGTATTCGTTTTCATTTAGATTTATTTTGTTATTTTAATCTGTTAAAATAACATACAATAGATTTGTAGATGTTTTAATTTAATAAAGATTAGATTAAAATGAAAATGGAAATGATGTTGAATGAGTTTATCATTTGAAAGGATATTAATTTTTCCCTATTTTGTCGATAAGGACCGTTTTGCTGAAGAAAAATTTTTGCCTAAAAATTTATGCTGAAAAAACTTCTGTTTTTTTTTTTTTCCTTTGCTGTATTCAAAGTTTTTTGGGCCTTTAATTGTACATTATTCGGATTGTGTATAATTAATGTGAATCGGTTCACATATGCTTAATATCTTACATTTTAAAGCAGTTTGAAATGTTTAGGATAGTTCATTTTATCAGTAAAATGAATCGAGATTGTAATTGATGTGGGTAATTACAGAATCACCACGTAATTATAATCGATGTTAAATGGTGGTTTGGATAATAAAACATCGTAATAACTGTATTATGTCTTGCATGTTTTATTTTAGTTGGTGCTTTTATAATGTTTTTGGATTGTTTGAATGATTTTTAACGTTTTTACAATCAGTTGTAACTTAGTGTGGCCTTAGTAGATTGTGTTACCATAATGATGGTAACATAGTCTTGGATGTATTTTGAGATCTTGAATCTCCATTATTTTTAGTTTTGGGTTTTGAAATTAGTATGTAATAAATAGGATCTTTGTAATTTTATTTGTTGTAATTTCAAAGAAGACTAAAGATAGAGATTGGAGCTCACTCCCGCTACATGGACCAAGAAGGGTGATCAAGTCAAGCTTCAAGGGTTCAATCAGTTGGATTCCAAGTTTTATTTCATTCTTTTTGGTAGGATAGGCCACACTAGGACATGTTTTTCTTTTTACCTTTTTCATTCTCGTTTACTTTCCATCACATGATAGATAATTGCATCATATTCCGCCTAAACCAAACCACCTAAACCTTAAATGCATGAAAATGATTCATATAGTTTGAATATTTTATATCATGGACATACAGATGTCACTCGCTTTTAGGGCCATCGCCTTAGTTAAATCATTCTCGAGTTGCTAGACATTCGTTCACTTAAAATGAATTTAAATAAAGATGATGGGACCTTCCCCTATAAATAAAATTGAGACTAGTCTTTATAGGGAAAACTACTATGAGCCCCTTCTTCGTCGGAAGTCATAATATGACCCCTTCTACGTTGGGTAAGTAGTGAGTGTTGACCTATTTTATCTCAACATTATAGTACGAGTAATATCTCGTGATTATGATGGACTAAAGATAGAATTTACAGAAATTTATCGACCAGGAATTCTAAAAGTAGAATTAGCCAAGAGCTTGGCTTATCAATTTACAGAAATTGAGTCTTGGGATCATTTATATAATTCTTGAGGAAGGTCAATTGCATAAATGCACGAGTCATCGAATTAAACAGTTTTTCCTTTAGACTCAAATTTATAACGATGAAACTTATCATATTTATTTTTTCCACAGTCATATATTCAGATATAACTGCTAATAACAAATGGCTGGCCATACTGATGACCCAATGCCAAGTGCCACGCTCGGACGTGAGTCCAGGCTTAAGATGTTCATGGACACTATGAATCAGTGAACGCGACTGAAGAATAACGGGTCCAACTTTGCGGACTAGGAGGCTTCATTACGGAATGCTGCCATAGCTGACGGTAAGCTCAAGTACTTGACTGAGCCACTACCCCCAAACCCAGGCCCCAATGCAGGAGCTAATGAATCACTTGCTTATAGTGATTTCGTAACGGAGGCGGGTGCGATTCATTGCCCAAGGTGCAAATAAGATTTTCACCACGCTCTCTAACGAGTTCTCGAAAGCTCCGAGGATCGTTAGCTATGAGCATACCTGTCGCTTCTTTGAAGCGAAACTCCAGAGGGGCCAAGCAGTTAGCCCACACATTCTTGACATGATTGAGAATGTCGAGAAACTGGAGGCACTTGGTTGCAAAATCGATGAGAAGATCGTCATAGACCGCGTTCTTCATTTACTTCATGATGGTTTTGCCCTTTTCAGGGCAAATTACTATATGAATGATATGAAGAAGAGTCTTCATCAGCTCCACTCACTCCTTGTACAGACAGAGAGTGATCTGAAATTGAGTGGGAGTCTGAAACAGGACGTTCTCATGATAGCAAACAAGGGCAAAGGTAAGGGCAAGGCTAAGGCCAACCTAGCTGTAGGGAAGCCGAAATTCAAAAAGCCAGGGCAAGGCAAGAGTGGTCATGGTGAGACTAGCGGTAGCTCACAAGACAAGACAAAGAGCGATGAAGGTAACGTGGAGTGCCACCATTGCCACAAGTTTGGGCATTGGAGGAGGAACTGCCTCGTGTACCGTGAAGACATAAAAGCAGGCCGCATCTCTCCTGTTGGTATGTCTTCTTCTTTTATTCATATGATTGAGATCAACCATGCAAGTTTCGGAACTTGGGTACTAGATACTGGTTGTGGTTCTCATCTGTACAATCATTTGCAGGGCCTAAGAAACATCACAACTCTCGCAAGGGGTGATGTGGACCTGCGCGTGGGGAATGGAGCAAGAGTAGCTGCCGTTTCAGTGGGAACATATGTAATCCAACTCCCGAGTGGATTTGAGTTATTTCTGAATAACTGTTGCTATGTACCCAGTTTATCTAAAAACATTATTTCAGTTTCCGTACTTGATAAGGACGGTTTTTCGTTTGTAATAAAGGATAATAGCGGTATTTTCTCTTTAAACGAAATGATTTATGGTAAAGCAGTTTCCATGAATGGGATTTATGTTTTAGATCAAACCACAGATATATTGCATGTGAGTAGTTGTAACAACCCGTAATTTGAAAGACCGAAATTATATTTGAAAAATAATAAATTTAATTTATTTTAATTTATTAAGATTTATTTGAATTTATGATAATTTAATATAATTATTTTTAATTTATTCGGAATTAAAGAGAAGGTTTTACGGTTTAACCCCGAACGTCATTTAATTATTCCCGAGTCAAATTAAGTCCCGAAACAAACCCGAAACCCGACTCTTGCATGAGTCACACGCCCCATGTCACCTTTTTCCACTCATATTAGATCTTTTAATTAATTTGATTAAACTAATAATAATATCTAGGATATTTGTAACTTTATCGATCTGTCAACTTAAACTCCGCAAATCGCTTAAAAACAGACCCGATTTCTTCTACAACCACACGGCTCTCCTCCTCTCTTAGGATTAGATATTTTCTTTCTTTTGATTACAATAACATAATATCTAAATAATATCTAGATATTTGATTAAATTAACTTAATATCTAATAATATCTAAACAATTACCATAATATAATTATAAAACCCGAGTCAATCCCGTAACAACAAGTTCAAAACCCGACTCCCATTAATCCCCTATATTACACGGTCCAACCCTCCCCTCTTACTCACTAATTATCTTTTCATTTTACATTAAATCAACTTAATATCTAATTAATACCTTCTTTAATATAATCACAATTGTTCTTGGTGTTCTTGATCGTTCTTGAGCAAAATCGTCACAAAACCTTCGTTACTTGGCCAACTCCGTTCTAAATTATATTTCTAAAGTCTCCTCTCCGCTCTTCATCTCCATGTACGTTTTATTTTCAATTCCGACAAAATCGTTTTCAACCCTTTAATTGTTGAAATCAAGTTTTAATTCTAATAATGTTATTTTTGTCATTTCTTATAGGAGAAGATTATGAAGACGAGTTTGGTGACTCGTATATTTTAGAAGAAGATTAGTAGACGGGTTTTTAGTTCTTATTTTTGGTGCTACTTGATTTTGTGCTAGCTAAGGTAACGATTCCGAGTTACTCGACGAATTAATGTTACATACTTTTGTTTTTGTTTATGTTATTGTTATTTACGGTTTTAAGTAGTAACATGATAAGTAGTTATTATTATTATGTTGTATGAATTTTTAACATGTTTAGTGTTCTTGACATATTTGGATGATTTGTTCATAATCATAATTTTGGTATGAATGATGGTTGAATTGGTTGTTAAAATGGATGGTTGTTAATTAAAACATGTTAGAAATAATTTGGAGTTGTTGATTAGTGTTGGCCGTGTAGGGTGGCTGGAAACCGACCCAAACCAGGCCGGTTCTGGCCGGTTCAGACCCGGTCCAGCCCGGTCTGGTTGGTCCGTGTTTTGGTCCTTTGGGTTTGTGTCGATACTTGATTGTTTTCTTGTTGTTTTGACGGGTTTTAAATATGTTAAGCATGCGGGAAAATATTAAGAAACATTTTTAGGAATAGTGACCAAAACCGGCCCAAACCAGACCCGTGGGCCCAGTCCAGACCCGGTTCAATCTGGTCCAGCCCATGACCCGTGAGCCTCCTTGGGGCTTGTGACGGTCTTTGAGTTTATTGTTATTATTATATCGTGTTTTGTAATATTTAGCAAGTGGGAAATTTTATTAAGTAAATTATTTAATTAAACGGTTTTTCATAATGTTATTATTTCCCACATGTTAGAAATTATAGCATGAGATTATAGTTTAATTTGATATCCTTTAAGTCAAGCGGGTTTGGTAAGAATTAATAATTCACATGTTAGAAATTAGAATGAAATAGCATGAAATGAACGTGATATTATTATGTTCAAGCCTAAATGGCTAAGACTCTGTTTCTAGCCGGTTTGACCAAACGGGTTTGGTCAAACTAAGATCTAGTCAGCCCCGTTTTGACTGATGACCCGTCGCGGGACTCGGGTCGGGGATTTGTCTTCAAGTAAGGTTATATTTAATGAATGAATGAGCCTTAGTAGATTGAGGCGATATGAATATTTTTGAATATGATTATTAGCAATTAAGTCAGATGATAGAAAGTTTTCCCATGACTGTTTAATTGTATGATATTGTCGTGTTGACTACGTACCCGATAGAGAATTATGAGTATATGGCGTCTTGACCATTCTAATTCTAAATGAGTATCGTTGGACCATGACATTGATATGCCTTACTATCTTTAAACGAGTTTATAGTTCACACTGCTTGATAGCTTTTGTGTTCCCCGGCTTAGGGGGTTTATCTCCAAGCTGGGGCATGGTTTCCTCATTGCTTCCACTATTGGGAATGGCCAGCTTAAAGTACTAGCCAACTCTGCTTATGGGTCGCCTAGTACGAGATTCTCTAGGTACTGTTGGTCATGATACAAGGGAATCTGGTTCAGATGTTGTCCGCTAGTTCTGATCAGTCTTAGGACTAGTATTTTTCCTACCTTTGGTATAACTCGAGTTACAGAGTCGACTATGGGCCGTGCTAAGAACTTATGCCGTTTCTAGACGTATTGGTCTTTCATGTTGATGATTCTATGAATCTTAGAAGGTGAGATGCAAGCCGGCTAAGGTTGATAGAGTTTGGATTACCGGTTGTTAACTGATTCACATGATATCTTGTATGATTAGGGTTGAGTGTATCATGGCCATTTTTTAAATGTAACCTCTGAGCTAGAATACCAGCTTCCCTACCTCGTGGTATAGGTTGTTAACTTATTCACATGATAGCTTGCATGAGTATCTTAACCTTCATATGTTAGGTTATATGTTAGTTATTTGTTTCATAACATGAAAAGCATATCGTATATGTTAAGGTTTTGTATTTTCCATATACATCTCTTTTATTTTATTCATGTTTTATTAAACTCGACATTTCGTGGCTGGGAGAACTCGGAGTTACTCCCCACTGACTGTGGCTTCCGTGTTTATATTTAATGCGGTTGGCATGTTTGTGATGCATACTTGGGTACATTGACGAGCTAGCGAGCGAAGTATTACCTTGGAGCTATATTCGGTTCTTAGGATTGTATATTTTAATAAACTCTTTTATTTCCGTATTTATACGGGAGATATGTCTCCCGTTTTAGATACTTCTTATGTATAATATTATTTCCTTTTTGTTATGAACCTTTTTCTTTAAGACACCTTTGTTATGATGAATATATTTAATAGTACGTTTCGGTTTTAAAATTTACCGATTTTCACTAAAGTGAACCTATTAGAAACTTATTCTCATCTTTTATTTATTTAACTTACTTGTTTATCTTTCCGCAAATTCGAGGGTGTCACATGAATGAATGAAAGGATCTTCCCAAAGGGTATGGAGATATGGTAACTGCGAATTGATTCGTCTGAAATATGACTATTGGAGTGATTTTGTTTTGTTTGTAATTTTTGGCTGGAGAGATTTTTTGATTTGAAGTCGTTGGACAGTTTTTTATTTGAAGTCGCTGTTGGACTGTTTTTGATTTGAAGTCGCTGTTGGACTGTTTTTGATTTGATAGTCGTTGTTGGACTGTTTTTGATTTTGATAGTCGTCGTTGGAGTGTTTTTGATTTGATACTCGTTGGACTTCGGCTTGTGAAGTGGGAGTGTGCCACTGTGTTTAAGTGAGTTTTGAAAATGACTAAATTTGAAATTTTTGTCCTAGACAACGGTAGTGTGGTTGTAGGAGTGTTGACTCGAATTGGAGAATGACTTGACTTGCGAAGTGGGAGTGTGCCACTGTACTAAGTGAGTTTCGAAAATGACTAGTTTTGAAATGTTTGTCCTAGACAACCTTAGTGTGGTTGTAGGAGTGATGACTCGAATTAGAGAATGACTTGACTTCTGAAGTGGGTGTGTGTGATTGTGTTAATTGAGTCTTGAAAAAAAGTGGTTTTGAAATGTTTGTCCTAGACAACCGTAGTGTGGTTGTAGGAGTGATGACTCGTTTAGTAGAAATGATTTTGACTAGATACTTGGACAGAGTTTCGACTCATTTTGCGCTACTTCAGGCCACCTTTGAAAATGTCTTACCGTTTTGAAAAGGATTTTGTTTTAAAAATTTGTCACGGTTTATTTACAAAATGGTGATCACATAGAGGTTATACACATTTAAACAAGCATTACATCGGTATGATGAGTGCATTTAAAATGGTTTTGGCTTAAAAGGTGAGTTGCCATACCAAGCAATCAAACCCAAGGTCTGTGGAGAGGTCTGCGCCAAACATGAGTAAGGCCGGTTCCTAGTCCATTTCCTCGAGTAGTGAAATCCCTTGGTGCTAACATGAGTACACACCGTGCTACTGTTGACGTCAATTGTTATCTATACTTAGGCCCAGATAAAATATGGACCGTCCAGATAGGACGATTGGTCTAAATGGTTGGGTTAGGCCTATGAAGGCCGAATAAAACGACCTAGGAAGGTCGAGTAATGAAAACCGACAACATTCACCTATATACTATTCCCTAACCTTGTTCTAGTTTCACCCTGGGTAACACGCGACGTAAGTGTATAATCCCCAGCGGAGTCGCCATACTGTGATACACGGATTCACGATCC
>JAIUZE010072792.1:0-11363 GCA_022085475.1 Heliosperma pusillum
ATTCGGTTCTTAGATTGTATATTATTATACACTCTTTTATTTCCATATTTATACGGGAGATATGTCTCCCGTCTTGTATAATTCTTATGTATAATATTATTTTCGTGTTGTAATGACCCTTTTTATTTATGACACCCTTCGTTATGTATTTAAATTATTTTTTTCTTTCCGCAAATTTGAGGGTGTCACACTACCTTTGCCGAGCTAGTTTAGTAGTCGAGGTATATAATGTTATTATGTCAGTTTTTGGCTCGTTTCATTGATTGGAGTGGGTATTTACGAGAAAAAGAAGAGAAGTGTTGATAGTGTCTCGATCGAGTACTTTGTTTAGCACGATCGAGCAGATGTTGTGTTTATGTGCCTCGATCGAGTGACTTAATCCACTCTATCGAGAGGTTTTCCTCAATCAGCCAAGAGAAAGAAAAGGAAAAGAAAAGAAAATAAAAATGAAAAATATATATTGAAAAAATAATTGGCTGAAATTCTGTTTTCTACACCTCCTGTGCTTATCATTATGTTGTTGAGGTGTTTTATGGGATTTGTGATGTATATGCCTAGATTTGGTAAGGCATCGAGCTTAATTTTGATTGTTGGAAGATGGAACGAGTTTTATTGCGGTCTTGTTAGGAACTAGCTTGGCTATTTACCCTCTCATTTCCATTAATTGTTTTGCCCCTTCTTACCAATTAGCCTCACATATCCATATCTTTGCAAATGTTCGGCACGTGATTGTCCTTGAACGGTGGTTATGCGTGTGTACGGTGCTTGAATCATCTTTCATGTTAGTTAGTAATGCATGTTGTGTCGGTCGTAGTCTAGGTGAGTGACTATATTTTCTTCTCTCTTACTTATACATATTTACTTACCATTTGCTTGTTGAGAGAAGAGTGACCCGTGAGAGTCCGAATTTGGTTGAGTCTTGCAAGCTCGAAAGTCTAATTTATTTCCAAGATTGTATAAATTCGTTCACTTTCGTATTAAGCTTTGTAACGATTGATTGAGTGCATTGAACTGTTTAACATTGACTTGTAGCTAGCTCTGAGACTTGCTCCATTCCCCTAGGTTTATTTTGTTCCATATAGCTGCATTTAGTTTGCTTGAGGACAAGCAAAGGTTTGGTTTGGGGAAGTTTGATGCGTGTATTTTACATAGACTTTCTAGTCCATTTATGCACGCATTTCTATGTCATTTAGGTGATATTATATCGCCATATGCCACTATTTGGCTACTTTGTACTTTCATTACCATTTTGTAGGTACAAGCTGTGTAGTAGCGGAAACCGAGCCAAAACAGTCCACATTGCATGCATTTAGGAATGGAAGGATCGGAACAGGAACTCTTGCATGGGGAAGCGTGAAACCGTCCATAATCAAGCCCAAGTCATGACTCACACTACGTACTATGCCAGAAGACCTCTATCGAATACGCATTTGGTCGATCGAGGTGAGTTGAAGCCAGAAGACCTCGATCGAGTAACTTCCTTTGCTCGATCGAGTAGAAGCCGTTTACCAGTTGGTCGATCGAGTAGATGAAATGCTCGATCGACTGATTTCCATGAATAAAAGCCTCGATCGAGTGGTTATTTACCTCGATCGAGTAGATCCTATCGCGGGCTTTAAGTCCATTAGGTTAATTAGGTTTAGAGTCGTGTTATACACTATATATGACTCTTATTTACGTCATTAGTTAGGCAGCAACTATTATTGAGTTTTAATCATTCAGTAATTAGCAGACATTAATCTTCCATTAATTCTGAACTTTTAATCTTTAGTATACATTCGGGTTATTCGTCGTGGATTGTTCTTTACGCCGGACTTGCTTAGATTGTAAACTACTTTCTCTCTTTTATTCTTACTTTCGTTTTCATCCTTATTACTGTTTTACTCGTCTTAATTACTGCTGCGTTAGTGTTTATGCTTATTAACTACGATTTTATTATGTCTATAGTCATATGTTTAATCGTCTTTGTTAGCATAGTTAATAGCATGAGTAACTAATTCTCTTGTATGTTGGGATGAGGGAAACTGTAGTAGAGGCATGTTAGGATAGATTAGTTTAGTTAGTCTTGAATATGAGAATCAGTCTAGGCAATTTAATTGAGGTTTAGTCGAATGAGTATACGCAGGAGACTAGGCTAGGTAGTTAACCCCGACCTGGATCGAGAGATTGGAAGGGAAGGCTTGCTTAGAATTGATAGGTGACTCCTAAGAGGACGAGAGTTAATTAAGAAAATCCCTAGGGTGGTTTGAGAGCGAGAGGAGAAAACCATTGCCCTTCTCATTGATAGATTGACTGACTTAGTTGACCCATAGATGCCGATATTGCAGTGGACCGAATCCTAGCATATTCTTCTCTCTTCTGATTTATTTCGTATTAATTTCTTCCTTTATTTCTCTTCCCTTTAATCTTATTTAGTTAGTTAAAACCAATTTTCAAAACCCCTAGATTGTTTCTTGCAGATTTAGATTTACAGTTGATTAGTTTCCTCCCTGTGGAGATCGACCCTACTTCCGCTATCTTCTTAGTTAGTAGACTTAGGTTTTATTTTTGGTGTATAACGACCACATCAGCCCAATTGAACAGAAATCTCTAAGGGAAGTAGAGACACATAGGCTCTTTTATTTGTTCAGGATCTAACACTCACACAGACTGCCATAAAGAACTCTTAAAATAGAACAAATCATGCACTATACAAGGTAGGTAATTAAGGCTAGACCCTTATCCAACACACGACCACAGATATATGTGTTGTGTTTAAGGGTCAAGCACACAAAAAATACCAGGAACACTACGCTATTAATCCAATACGTAGTAAATATTAATAACACCTTAACAAGACTCAAGGAAATGCAGAGAGTTTCTAGTTTTGAAAACTAGTTTCAGTTTTTGATTATTCACCAAATTTGTTTGTTCTAAGTTACAATGCAAGGTTTATATAGGCAAAGAAATACAATCCTGGGCGTTCAAAGCTCATCTAATGTATTACAAAACATGAAACAAAATTACACTACAACTACCATACAGTTTTAAAAGATAGCCAACAAAAAAAGATTAAGTACAAAGGCAAAAGTAATAAATAAGTTGTTGTTTTTCTTTGCTAGCTCCTTTGTCAATTCTGAAGTAAGACCTTAGGATATGGCCTTGGCTGCTTCCTGTTAGAGTAAGTGTCCTCCACAATAGTGCAATTATATAATAAATCTCATTTGAAATATACGTGGCATGATTAGTATATTTTGATACTCCACGTCAGTTGATTAACATAAATCGGTAACGCTTTTGCTGACTAGAGTTTGACGTTGTTGTCGTATGACGGCGGTAATCAACTGATAATAAAATATTATACGGATACTTTTCAGCGAATTTTAGTTTTAGTCTAGAATTTAATTTCTCGTGTCTATTTTAGAAAATCCGAGTTCGTTTTCGGACTTTACGCGAGATTCCGAGTAAGTTACGTCTTAATACGCTTATGGGCTTTTTCCCATAATTTTTCCACTTACTCCCTTACACTCCCTCAAACCCTAAACTCCCTCACAACTCACTCCTTCTTCCTCATCAAGTAACCACCCAAAACCTAAGCTCCATACTTGCTCAAACTCATAATCGACACTACTCCTTCGTTACTTGCTCAAATCCGCTAAATTCCGTCTTAATCTTTCCCTCTCATCGTCCTCTATCTTAATTGGTAATAAAATTACCGTCTTTCTCGCTTTTTAATTTATCCATCTTTCTCAAAGGTGAATTATATTCATCTTTTATTATCTAATCATAGGTGGTGACCTTCAAGACCCCGAAAAAGACTACTACGTAGTAGAGGAGGACCTCGACGAGGATTGAAGACGCGAAAAAGTAACGGTGAAGGGTTACTCGATATCTTTACGTGTTTTAACGTGTTTTCTATGTTAGTAAACGTATTTAGAATAGGATTAGTAATCATAGGAATTGTGTTGTTGATGATGGTTGTTGTTAGTTGATAATTGATAATGAAAATTGATGATTTGTGATGTTAGATGATGATTGTTGTATGTTGAGCCTTAGTAAAAATGGTGATTTTCGTGCAAGTTTTGTGGTATATAATTGGTCTCAGCCGGCCAACCGGCAGCCGGTCAGCCGACCGGCTGAGACACACACCACATTTGACTTATTTTCTCGTATGACTTTGGTCCTAGCCGGGTAGCCGGCAGCCGGTCCCTTTGACCGGCTGGGACACGCTGTATTTTGATTTGTTTTCAAATGTTACTACGGGTGCCAGCCGGGTTGCCGGCAGCCGGTCCCCTTGACCGGCTGGCACACACTGCCAAACCTTATGCAATTCGTTCTTATGTTTTCATTTATAATATTTCCGATGGTTCGTTTATCGTATAAATTTACGTAATGACTTTAAATATTAATGTTTCGAATATATGATATTCCATTCGCTTGTATCGCATGTTTTGTGACGGTTTTTGATATATCCCACTTTGAGTCGGTTTTTACACATGTTACGATTTGAGCACTAATTGTTATGTGCTTTGTACTCTCATTCCCTTGGCTACCTCCACGTTGGTAAGGCTGGAATGTCGGAACGGGGAGTGTATCCTTACTGCTTAATTGCATGTGTTAGTGGGCATATGACGACGTTGTTGGGAGGCGAACGCTTTGCGTTGATCGACCCGGCCGTCAAATGTTGTATACTTGGGAGGTGGTGTCATTCCATGTAGCGTACCGCTTGTTATGATGCATGTGCTCTTTTCCTCCTCTGTCGTGAAGGTTGACCGAATTTGGGGTACTCGGCGTCTATGATTGACCGAGTCTTGGATTCGAAATGTTTATCGCATGTCGAATCGGAAAATGTTATTCCGAGAGCTTGGCCAGGTTTAGACTAGGATCGGATATTTATATCGTCCTCCTACCGGGAGGAAATTAGTCTACATATACGAAATGTATTGAATCGTGTATGCGTTCAGGGCCATGTTTTATCCCTTGGATGCAATTTTAATCATACTTGCATGTACACGGTGCTAGTGTGTGTCATTTACCGTGAGAGATGTTGTCAACGTATTGGTACGTTTGGATGGATGATTATATGATTGATTATTTGTGATCGTTGGATGACTTGGCATGGTTTGTTTGTCGAGTCTCAATCTTATCAAACTTATGCCGCTAACGGTGAGATGTAAGCCCTAGTGAGTGTATGGTTGCCTAAGAGTATCTTCCCCGAGTCTATCTATAGCATGATGGTTACGGATTTGTATTTCATGTTCCGATATCTTATATATTGAATTGCTTATTTATTCTTATCATATTTCATATGTATATCTATATATATATATATATGCATGCTCTACTTTCGTATTACCGTTTAAGTTTGTTTAATGTGATATGGCTGGGAGAACCCGGGGCTACTCCCCAGTGACTGTGGCGTTCATGTTTTTCATGGATGAACAGGTTGCTTGATTGTATGCCTTTTTACTTGTGGTATTTTGGGTTCGGGTGTGAGCTAGCGGGCGTTGGCCTGGATGATTCACCTCTAGACGCTCCTTAGCTAGTTGCTAAACAACTTTGTCTTTTGTTAACATTTTGAGAGACTTCGTCTCTTTGTAGTATATTCTACTTTGGTTTGTAATTATTTGACATTCCTCGTATTTTATCTTAGCATGTAAAAAGTTTTAAAAACACCGTATTTTCATATAAATCACATGATTGTTATGTTTTATTTCCGCATTCGCGAGGGTTGTCACAGTTGGTATCAGAGCTTTAATGCTCCCGACGCACACACGTGATCCCTAAACTTAAATTACTTGACCTTGAAATAATAAATGAGAGATGGGTAGACTTAAGGACCTAATTTGGTAGTCTTTGGTGTACCTGATGTTTGTTAGGTTCTAACTTGTTTGTTGATTGTGTTGAGTGATGTTATGTTTGTTTGTATCAACCATCTTGAGGTGGACCGTAGGTTGGCAAGAAGAAGTAATCTTTGGCCGAAGATTGAAGATCGCCGAGCCTATTTGAAGTTTACTTCTCCCTCATCGTTGATCTCTTGTGCCTTTAATGTACCCTTTCCCCTTTTTCTATCTAGGTGCTTCTTTCTCTTCCAACTTGTTTTACCTCTTGGAAATTACGCTTGATAGTTTCCTCCATCTTACCATTTGTACCCTCAACTTTCTCACGTGACCTTTTGTGGATACCATACCCGTTTGTTTGTAGTATATAAACCTTGGTAGGAAGAATTTTTGACTTTGTGGAATGTTAGTGTTGATTAGAATGAATTTGGGATTTGAGACAAATTGTGTAGACCTAAGTTCACCCCTAGTGGTGAGAGTTGGGATCCTTGAGGAAAGTGTGGTAAGATATGTTTGATGATTTTAGTGTATAAATGCTTGTCATGACTTGTGTGTAAATAGTTCATGATATTCGATGGTGTAAGGTTGAATGAGTTGGCTAGGACTTCTTAACTCATTAATAATTTAATCTTTAGGACTTAAAAGTTTAGCATTGTTTTGAAGACCATGCTTATGATAGGTCTAATTGGTGTAAATGAGAAGCTTTGAATGATATCTTGAGGTGCGAAATACTTTTGAGGTTAAGTGACTTCTTGTGATTTTCTAGTGTGTACCTTTGGGTATATGCTTGGTGGAAAAATACTTGGCTATAATCATTGGATTTAAAATTTTGATATTATATCATGGTATCGGAGACTTGGTTGAAGTAGTAAGTCGTCATGATAGATTAAACCATGTTACTTAAGGATTATGGACATGAGTGGAATCTGATTAGATGAGCTATGACGGTGATGCCTTAAGATGTTGATGATGACGTTTTGTTCAGTGTTCTACCTTGTGGGCCATAGGAGTTGAAAAGAGACTAGTATGAAGAATTCCTTGTTAGTCCTTTGATTTTGAAACCTTTGAGAATGTGTCAAATTTTGGAATTGAGAGAATGTTACTATACTTGAGTTGCAATTCCGCAATTGGGAATCCGTGTTATATGAAAGGATGGATGAATTGGGTTGTAATCGATTTGTTAAATCTAGGTGTACCTTACTTTAATGATATGTGGTACGAGGGTCCCTTGTAAGAGACCTTTGTTATTGGGATGATTTGCTTTGCTATCACCCTAAGTCTGAAAGGAGAAATTTTGTGGATTAAACCTTAAACCTTTACTCGTGCCATTATCCCTTTTTACTTCTATTCTTGAATGTTTTTGTCAAGATTGATCTTTAAGGAATCGCATACTCGTATATTATTTCTTACTCGGATATCTTCATAACTCTACTATCTGCTTTATCTCTTTCTTGACCTCGTTATTTTCAGCGTTCCTTTCTTGTAATCGCGTTCCTGATAATTTTCGTGTTCTCCTTGAGATTCCTTATCATTTTCTATTTCTTTGCTGCTTCATCTTCTCTCTAGTGGATTGGATATCCCGTTTGTAAGACTTAGAGAATAAGTGTAATGTATTTTGGGATTCTTTAGCTAGAATATGTGTCTTTGGATTGAGCAAATTTCATGTTGTCTTTGATCATGGAAAATAGGACTTAAGCTCTAGGATGAATCCTAATAGTGATAATGTATCCTCTCTTGGTGGTTTTAGATTTGGAGCTTGGTATTGTAGTGTTATTTTGAAAATTGAGTTGATCATGATAATAGTTTGTTGATGTTGGGTATTATAACGGTTGCTTGGGATGTCATTTGGGAATTAGATGTCTCTAATTGGTGGATTCTAAAAGAGAATTTGCTTTAGGGTAATTAAGCCGACAACCAAGGCTTGAGGAGTATTGTCATAAATGAAAATTGATTCATTTTGAGTGTTAGATGAACTAGATGATTTGAATGGATGTCTGATTGCCAAGTGATTGGCCATTTGTGGTTTGGAATTAGTAATCCTCTTTTATTCTTAAGGAATCATAGTTTGAGATTGAGAAATGTTTGTTGCAAGCTTTGGTTAGTGAGTGCCCAGTTGTTATGGAATATAGAGTTAAAATGGTGAACTTATTTATCTTGAGGATTAGTAACCACCATAGTTTGCTAATGTGACTATTTATATTTGAGGCTTCGAGCGTAGTAATGATCGAATTAAGGATGTTATGGCATATTAAAGAATCATTATAATCGATAACGGATTGTGGATCTTCCCTTGTCGTGAGTGTGGGAAATCGGTATTACCACAATACAATTATTATAGGATTATAACGAAAAGTAATAATTTGATTATCGAGTCATAAATGAAAACAAGGAAATAGAGATTTAGAAATCAACCTCCGGTCCTAGCAATAGGCGTAAAGAACAGAGATATCAAGGTAGATATCCTCCTAATCGTTGCACCCAAGATGCTCCGAGAAATACCCTTTTCTTTTGCTTGAAAGAGAACCTTTTACACGATCTCACTGATGAGAAGAAGGTTTTGAGTTTTTGTGAAAAGTTACTGTTAACTTTTCTTTTGTGTGAATGATAGAGAGGCAGAAGTGAGAATTAGGGTTAGAAATAAAATTATGAATTTTTCTTCCTTGTCCCTGCTTCTCACGGCTCAACTGGGTTTTATATGAGGAGATTTTGTCTCCTCAAAATAACTACCCATTGACCGAAAAAACCGAGTATATCTGGACACTTATGATTCGGTTATCTTAGCTTCCAATATAATGTAATATATTATAATTGTCGTTTTACATGGACCGACATTATAATACATCATTAATTATAAATATCCGTATATTTATAATTTGCCAATTAATTATAACGGTTTATGTTTAATTAGCTTACATTATATACAACAATTAAATATAATATTTTATATTCAATTTACGAATTACAGTTAATTCGTCTCAGCTAACTTTATTTAATCATTATTAAATAATCTGTCATCATCACATTGACTAACCTTTTAGTCAAATACACTGACTAACCTTTTAGTCATATAATAGGGTATCAATATGATTATTTTCTCAAATAATCACATCTCTCAAACACATCCTATAGGTGTGACTTTTAGGGACCCGTTGATCACCGCCATCTGTATGACAATAACGTCAAACTTATCTAGCAAGCCAACCGTTATTGATAAACGTTAATCAACTGATTATTATACAAAGTATACCCTGTGAACCTACAGAGATTTATTTATGTTATTGCACTAACTGTGGAGGACACTGGCTCCAACAATATCCCACTTGTCCGTACAAGTGTATGTGCGATAACCGATTCTCATATCCATAATAAATTTCTCCCACTCAAAGTAAACCAATTTGCAAAGTCCGTATTCACAAATGTCGTAGTTTACAAGTGATCAGTATCAAGAGTGGTTTCCCCGACTAGAGAGTAACTTAACTGATAAACGAATCTTTATTCGAGCATGGCCATGCATTTCAGTTACAACTGCTCGAGTGGCCCTGAGAAATAACATAACCTGATAAAGGTTGGAATATTTTTCTCAACTCGATCTTGGCAGATACAAAGCGCAGTAGAAATGACCCGTAAAAACTACTTGGCCTCCTGTTTACGGTCGACCATGAGAAAGAAACCAAAGTCACCCAAAAACTGCCTTACTCTCAAGAGACAGTCGAATATTCAAAGAATCGGACTTTAAGGAACACTATGGACGTCTAATCCACGAAAACCCAATGACCACCCCAAATAATTTTCTGAAACATTTAGGACTCCGTACGTTGTTCACAATTGGGTCCCTGCGAGGTATCATTATAACTCGCATATTGTTACTATCAGTCCCCTGTTTGACTTATGGCTCGTTTGAACCACCTCAATCGACTTCACAGAATAATGGCCAGAAGTTTATAGTCTCATTGTCGGTTCCGTACCAAAACAAAATATAATGTAATTCAGTTCACTTTGTGGTGTTCAATGTTGTCAGTACAACCCACATGAAAAACAAAATACTAAACAAAACGATGATTTCATAGATAGTTTTTATGAAAAAGATACAGGTGTCTAATCCATATAAAACAACTAATACAACTCAGGAACACGTTTGGTTCCCATGGAAATAACGTGCCCTTCATGCTTATCATATCTCAATGGTTTAGTGAGAGGATCTGCGACGTTATCATCCGTAGCAATCTTGTCTATCACTATCTCCCTTTGCTCCACGTAATCTCGGAGCATGTGAGCCTTCCGTTGTACATGCCTAGACTTGTTGCTGGACTCAGGCTCCTTAGCCTGGAAGATTATAATTATGTGGTGATTCTGTAATTACCACATCAATTACAATCTCGATTCATTTTACTGATAAAATGAACCATCCTAAAACATTTCAAACTGCTTTAAAATGTAAGATATTTAGCATATGTGAACCGTTTCACATTAATTATACACAATCCAAATGATGTACAATTAAAGGCCCAAAAAACTTTGTATACAGCAAAGGAAAAAACCAGAATTTTTTTTTTTTTTTTTTTTTTTTTTTTATAGCAGAAATTTTTCGGCAAAAATGGTCCTTATCGACATAATAGGGAAAAATTAATATCCTTTCAAATGATAAACTCGTTCAACATCATTTCCATTTTCATTTTAATCTAATCTTTATTAAATTAAAACATCTACAAATCTATTGTATGTTATTTTAACAGATTAAAATAACAAAACAAATCTAAATGAAAACGAATACGAAAGGAAATACGATTCTGTAAGAAGCTCGATCGAGAAGAAATTAAACAATTAAGTCTCTCGATCGTAAAGAAAACGTGTCGATCGAGTATATTGTTTACTCGATCGACTAATTCTTCCTAGTCGACAAACGGGGACCTCGATCAAGTATAAACATCACTCGATCGAGACACTAAAGTCCTCGATCGAGCGAACAAGCTACTCGATCGACCTAAACATTTGAGAAAACAAAACTTCTTGATCGAGCAAACACAAGAACTCGATCGAGACAAAATACTCCCAAAATCTTCTCGATCGAGACACTAAAGTCCTCGATCGAGACAAACACACAGCGTAAAAACAGTTTCGGTTTATGAAATCAAAATTAAAACAATTTCGTGGCCTATGCTCTGATACCACTTGTGGGAAATCGGTATTACCACACTACAATTAATATAGGATTATAACGAAAATTAATAATTTGATTATCGAGTCATAAACGAAAACAAGGAAATAGAGATTTAGAAATCAACCTCCGGTCCTAGCAATAGGCGTAAAGAACAGAGATATCAAGGTAGATATCCTCCTAATCGTTGCACCGAAGATGCTCCGAGAAATACCCTTTTCTTTTGCTAGAAAGAGAACCTTTTACACGATGTGACACCCTCAAATTTGCGGAAAGATAAACAAGTAATTTAATAAATAAAAGATGAGAATACGTTTCTAATAGGTTCACTTTAGTGAAAATCGGTAAATTTTAAAACCGGAACCTATCATTAAATATATTCATCATAA
>JAIUZE010072793.1:0-20101 GCA_022085475.1 Heliosperma pusillum
TGCCGAGTACCCCAAATTCGGTAGATCAATTCACGAAAGAGGCGGAAAAACAGCTCAAGCCTCATAACATGCGGTACGCTAAATGCAAATAACACCACCTCGCAAGTACACAACATTTGACGGCCGGGTCGATCAACGCATAGCGTTCAACTCCCAACAACGTCGTCGTATGCCCACTACACATGCAATTAAGCAGTAGGATACCTCTCCGTTCCGACATTCCAGCCTTACGAACGGGAAGGTAGCCAAGGGAATGAGAATACCAAGCACTAGACAAAATAGTGCTCAAACCGACTCATTTGTAAAAACCGACTCAAAGTGGGAACATACCAAAAACCGTCACAAAACATGTGAATAGGGAATCATATAAGTTTAAATAAGATAAACATGAGTCAATACATGATACATAAGCATTAGAACAAGTTTATGAAGCATAATGAATAAAAACATAGTTCACCTCTCCAAAACAATGTTGTTTGGAAACCAACGAAAACAAGGGTCCACTTAAAACGGTCATAACTAGAGTTCTATATATGGAAATGCAGAAATTCCAAGTCGAGGTGATAGCTTATCCTCTTACGGTTCCAACGAGTGGTCACAAGCCCAAAACAAGCAAGTAACGAAGGAGATATGATCATTCTACAAAAAAGGGTCAGTGCAGTGAAACTGCACAAGTCACGACCGTGACTTGTATTTCACGACCGTGAAATGGGGTTTCACGACCGTGACTTACATCTCACGACCGCGAGATGTGTTACCAAGTCACCCGAGAACCTTCAACATAAATTCAATCCTTTTATTTCCAATTCTCATAATTCCTCTCTAATAACTATCAACAATCAATATTCATCATCAACAATCATCAAACAACAACAATCATTATCCATAACATAATTCCTAACTTACTTATCGTATTCTAAATACGATTTCTAGCATATAAAGCATGTAAAACACGTAAATGATATCGAGTAAACCTTCACCGTTACCTTTACGCGTCTTTAATCGATTCTAAACCTTCCTAGTCTCCACCTACATACAATTAGATAATAAAAGATGAATATCATTCACCTTGAGAAAGACGGATAATTTAAAAAGCGAGAAAGACGGTAATTTTCTTACCAATACGGATAGAGGAAGCTAAGAGGGGAAGAATAAGACGAACTTACGAGAATTTGAGCGAGAATTGAAGGCGTAGCGATGATTCTAAGTTGGAGCAAGAATGGAGGCTAGGGTTTTGGTGTTTACTAGAGAGGGAGAAGAAGATGATGAATGAGGGAGTGAATTAGGTTATGGTGAGTATGAGGGAGTATATATAGGAGAAAGTCAACGAAAGTCAAAGACGGCTCGAAAGTCAAGAAAATTCAAAGACGACTTAAAATTCAAGAAAAGTCAAAGACGACTTAAAATTTCAAGAAAAGTGAAAGACGACTTAAAATTCAAGAAAAGTCAAACTCGACTCAAAAGTCAAGAAAAGTCAAACTCGACTCAAAAGTCAAGAAAAGTCAAACTCGCCATAAGACGGGATTTTCATGAAATCTCACAGAAATTCCAAATACGAACTCGGAAATTCTAAATTCGACTCGAAACATAAAAAGCTAATTTAAAACTTAAATTCGCTGACAAGATTTCGTAAAATATTTCTACTAGAAAAATAGGGTACATTTCCGGGTGTTACATTCTATGTACCAATGCTTCGACTTCCCAATTTTTGTCCTATATGTTGAATGCATGGATTGTTTTGCACGACACCTAGCCTATATAAAGGAGTAGGCAGCCACTTCTCTACTCACTTATCTCTTTTCATAACCCTAGATTAGAATAAAACCCTAGCGTCTCTTTTTTTCGTCTTAAGCATTTTCCTTTCTTTTCTTTCTTAGTTTTTACAAGTTAGATCTCTATCTTTTCCACAACAAATTTCTAGTTTAGAAACAATAAAAATCTCTCTTTTGTAATCTACTTTATGTTATTCAAGCACTTGTAATTCATGGATCGAAGATATTATGCAAGGATATTTCAATTGGTTATCTATTATTACAATTATATTGTTTTGATCATCAAATAGGTATTTCTATTTATCTCTTTTATTTAAGTTCTTTAATTATTGTTTTGATTGTTATTTTCCATCCATGTTATGTTAGATTCATTTTAGTATCGTTATTATCGCCATATAAGAGTCTTAAAATAATATCAAAAATAATTAAACATGTCTAGCCTAGTTTTAATTGTTAAAATCAATCTAGATCTAAATACCATGAGTAAGTAGTCACCTTTCTAGGGTTTAGGGTAGCTATGTTAGGTTAATTAAAAGATGAAAATTGGATAAAGAAATTGTGCCTTTAAAACGTTGTGTCTATGCATGTTTGGATTGTAACGATAGTTAACGATTTATGGCCAAAATCATTGACTAAAATGGAATTATTTTCCAAGGTAGAAATACGTGAATTGAATAGACAAAGCATGACATGGTAGATTAGACCTAGTAAATTGCCTAAAAGCCTGCTAGACCATCTGATCTATGA
Source organism: Heliosperma pusillum (assembly GCA_022085475.1). Taxonomy (NCBI): domain Eukaryota; kingdom Viridiplantae; phylum Streptophyta; class Magnoliopsida; order Caryophyllales; family Caryophyllaceae; genus Heliosperma; species Heliosperma pusillum. Next base: position 2,520 of record JAIUZE010072793.1, read on the forward strand.
TTGTAATAAACACATCATTCTTACGAACTCACAATGAATTATTTGCATGTTCTAAATCCAATTTCATCAATATGTTAATCTACATGTGTGAACCTACTTCCCTAGATTCTTTTTATCATTGTTTATTCATCACCTGCTTTATTGTTTTCGTTTTGATTTGCTTTTATTTTGTTTTCATTTATGCTTTTTATTAGTTTAGAAATCAAAACCCCAAAACCCAGATACTCGTTAGATAAGATTTAATTGCAGGACATTTCACATCCTATAGGAAACACCATCTCCTTGAGGATCGACCCCTACTTCCCTAATTAAATTAATTTGTTGTTAGCCTAGTCTGGGTAATTATCTTTGACCAGGGCTTGCGACAGGCCCGATCAAATTTTGGCGCCGTTGCCGGGGAGCACGGTTTAGTTTTCCTCTTTTTGTGATTTTTCTTGCAATTAGTTTTTTCTAGTCTTTAGGAATCCAAATTCCTTTAGATCTCTCTTGATTTCTCGTCTTAGTTTTTCCATCTTATGCCCAGATCTTCTAGACTAGGGACCCCTATCTCATTAGATCCCGACCTAGAAAGAACTCTGCGTAGGAGACAAGAACTATTTAACGAAATCTCAAAAGCTTCCGATCTCTCAAGTTTAGACCATATTCGTAAAAATTACTCGGATATCCTATCTAACCTTGAAGGAGAAGAAGATCCCTTCACATATCCATTCACAGAACCACCCAACTTTCAAATAACATTCAATCTTCACCTTCACATTAGAAAATGGTTCGACTTTTAGACCATTCCAAACCCACTGCAGAAACACTTCCAAGGGGTATTGCTACACCCCAAATCACAGCCAGAATTTTTGAAATAAAACCTGCCTTCATGAACCTTATAGAAAGAAGCCAATTTAGTGGCAATGCCACAGAAGATCCCAACCTTCACATCTAAAACTTCTGTGACTATTGCTCTACTATTAGACAAACTGGAGTCACCCAAGGGCAGATTAGAGAGATGCTCTTTTCATTCTCTTTGAGGGTTAAGGTAAAGTTGTGGATACATAGCCTTGATAAGGTTACATTAGGGATCACCGATTGGGATAGTTTAGCTCTTGCCTTCTACCAAAAGTACTTTCCTCCAGAAAAGACCGCTTTGTTGCGAAGTCAAATCACTGGTTTCCGACAAGGGGGTGATCAGAGCCTATATGAAGCTTGGGAGAGGTACAAGGACTTGCAAAGGGAGTGTCCTCTTCATGGGTTAGATCCATGGCTCCTTGCTATCACATTCTATAATGGGTGTTATATAGAGTCCCATCGTATCCTGGATTCCGCTAACAATGGAAGATTTGATCAAATTAATGTTGAAATTGCTCACACTACCATTGAATCCATGGCAATTCACGATTCTCAATATGGAAATTCCCGCTCCATACCATTGAAATCTAAGCAAGAGGACTCCACTTTGGCACTTTTACAAGCTCAAGTAGCCCTTCTCACACAAAAGCTAGAACAATTTCAATCCTCTACATTTCAACAAAGTGACAATGGTGTAAGTAAACTTGAAGCCATGATGCTGCAACTGGCTCAAAGGCAAGACACCATAATAGCTCAATTCCAAGAGAGCGATCAAGCTAAGGAAGCCGCCATCAAATTGTTGGAAGCTAAAATTTCCCAATATGCCTCTTCTAATACCCACCAAAAGCAAGGGCAGCTGCCTTCACAATGTTTCCAACCTCACGAAACTGTAAATGCCATTTCCTCGAGAAGTGGTAAGCATAATGATGAGCCCGTGGTTGTTGAAGCTGAGGTGCCCATGTCAAAGAGGAAAGAGCCCGAGATTCCTATTGAGATCAAAGTCCCATTTCCCCAAAGATTAGCCAAGCACAAGGAGGAGGCAAAGTATGGTAAGTTCTTTGACATCGTCAAGAATTTAAAGGTAACAGTCCCTTTCATTGAATTGCTTTCCCAAGTTCCTTCTTATTCCAAGTTTATGAAGGAAGTCCTCAAAAAGAAGAAATCCTTCAATGAGATTGAGACCGTAGCTTTCACTGAAGAGTGTAGTGCACTTTTGCAAAATAAGTCTCCACCAAAACTTAAGGATCATGGTAGTTACTCCATGCCTTGCACTATAGGCACGTATACCATTGATAAGGCCCTTTGCGACCTAGGTGCTAGTGTAAGTGTCATGCCCTTTTCTATGTTTGAAAAACTTAACATGGGTGCTTTGAAATGCACTAATATTACTTTGCAAATGGCGGACCGTTCTCTAAAACAACCTATGGATGTTTTAGAAGATGTGCCCGTCAAAGTTGGTAAGTTTTTCATCCCCGTTGACTTTATAGTACTTGACATGGCCGAGGACTGTAAAATCCCAATCATTTTGGGAAGACCCTTTTTGCACACCGCTGGTGCAGTTTTTGATGTCAAGAATGGGAAGTTGACATTGGAGGTAGGAGATGACAAGGTGACCTTTAGTAAAAATTCCACCGTTAGGAGTCCCGTGTTAGAAGACTCATGTTATGTGCTTGATGTTGATGACTCTTCTATTGTTTCTTCTATGCCTCGATCCTTACTGACGGATCCGTTGGAAGCACATGTTAGTGTTAATTCTCTTGCATGTGAGCATACTAAAAGCACTATTGCTAAAAGTGCTAGAAGGGGCTATTCCCGGAAAAGCTTGGAATGGGTGGAGAATGTAAGGAACGCTATGATGATGAGCTTGGATGATAGTGAGCTTAGAGATAAAGGATAATCAGAGGAGAAATGAAGTCTAGCAAGACTTTTAAATTGATCTTCTCGGGAGGCAACCCGTGTTCCTTTTCTTTTTGCATTTTTATTTTTGTATTCCCTTTTTCGTTGTTAGGATTTATTTTGCAGATGAAAGAGTTTTTGAAGAATTTATAAAGACGATGACTAGTAAGCTTCACTCTTCTTTCATTTTTCCTTTTTCCCCCTTTTCCCATTAAGCATCTCATTGCATATTTTGTCTTTGTGCTCACATTGAGGACAATGTGATGTTTAGCTTGGGGGAGGGATTGCATTTTCCCATTTTGCATTTTAGTTGATCATTTTTTTCAAATTTTTGAATAAGAGAAAAATTTAAAATTTTGAACATAATTGAATACTTTTCATGCTTTGCTTGCTTGTTTACTATGCTATCATGTTACATTTCCCAAACTTAGAGCTTTCAAAAGATAATGATTCAATATTCATTGAATTGTGCATACATGGGGAAGTCTTGTACACAGTAGGCATGGAATGAATCTATAGATGAGTACGCTTGATCTTGACACTTGGCAAGTTACATATATTGTAAGGTAGAACATCCTTAGGCTGGTACATCTATACCCAGTCTCATCTAGGTGTGTGTAGTTCTCCTTGTGATATATGTCATGTCAAAACGCATAATTATGGTTCTCATTTCATTCCTATAAGCATTGCATTCATGATTCACTAAAGATTTGAAGCCTTTTTCACTTTGAATTACACCTCAAATTAGCCCCTTCATACAAATGTTTCACAAAACAATAGCTACACATAAAAAACTGCCTACCTTTTGAGCTAGTAGCTAGACTATGGTGTATGGGTGCTCTTTTGAGAATATTTGTTCTTTTATGTCAAAGTGAATTTGGGAGAACCAAAATGTTCAAGAAGTGATGTTATGTTCACAAAAAAAAAGAAAGAAAAAAAAGAAATAGAAAAAATGAAAAAATTGAAAAAGAAAAAAATCGAAAAAAAAGAAAGAAAAAGAAATAAAAGAAGAAGTTGTGGGTATCTCCTCAAAATGTCAATTCAATGTTTAGAAGGAGTTCACTCTTGTGTTTCGTGTGTAATAAGCCAATCCGTTCCTTCTGGCTTCGTTATTCGTCTTTTGGGAATTAATCGAAAGTTTGGATTGAGTATTCATTTATCATTGGTCAGTTGCTAGCTCATTCTAACCTTCACATGACCATAACTGTTTATCCACCTTTCACCCATTTCCCAAAGCCTTCTTCATATTTTTTTTTTCCGGCTTCTTTTCTATGTGCATTGTGATCTTTGACTTGTGTTTTGAATTGTTTACCATATTAGACTGCGGACACATTTTCATAAGTCGTAGATTGGTGAGTGTCTCAAAAACATTTACACATAAAGAAATCACCTTTTGCATACATGAGTGTTCGAGTGTGCCGTGAGAGTCCACCTGTCAAAAGATCATGCAAGAGCCGAAAATCTATAGTGAAATTCTTTGTGCTACGCCGTTATGTAAATCTCAGCCATGTTTATGTATCATTATTGCCCACGTTGTTTTTGGGTTATGATTCATTATGTTTCCAAAGCTTTATGTTGAGATTTGTTTCCTGATGGTGTAGTAACCAATGCTCGCAACCCTTGTCCTGGTTATACTTGTTATGCTTGCTTGAGGACAAGCAAGGGTTTAGCTTGGTGGCGTTTGATAAGTGAATATTTGTATGATTTTAACCCCCAATTTAGCTCGGTTTTGTATGTCATTTGTGCTTTGTTAAGCCACTTTATGAGCTAATATCGTCTTCTAGGCGAATTCCTATGTTCTAACCTGTTTTGTAGGGAAAGTGACGTTTCTACGCCCTTTTTCTATATTTCCGAGCATTTGCCTAGAACCCGACGATTTGTGAAGCAAGCTTGACCAAGTCAAAGGCACTCCAAGAAGGTTCACTAATCAAAAGGAAGAAGAAGTAAAGACGATCTCGCGGCTGTCAAAAGATCGATCAAATAAGCGAAGCAATCGACATTCTACCTCAAACCCTATCATCAAACCCGACTTAAAAGGTCAATGGGGATAATGAAAGTCAAGTCAAATGCCAATGGAGACGAAACAAAAGTCAAAACTCGAAGGAGACCACAAACCTGATCGGGTACATGGCAAATCCGATCGGATTTGTGTGGTTCTATGTACCAATGCTTCGACTTCCCAATTTTTGTCCTATATGTTGAATGCATGGATTGTTTTACACGACACCTAGCCTATATAAAGGTGTAGGCAGCCACTTATCTACTCACTTCTCTCTTTTCATAACCCTAGATTAGAATAAAACCCTAGCCTCTCTTTTTTTCGTCTTAAGCATTTTCCTTTCTTTTCTTTCTTAGTTTTTAGAAGTTAGATCTCTATCTTTTCCACAACAAATTTCTAGTTTAGAAACAATAAAAATCTCTCTTTTGTAATCTACTTTATGTTATTCAAGCACTTGTAATTCATGGATCGAAGATATTATGCAAGGATATTTCAATTGGTTATCTATTATTACAATTATATTGTTTTGATCGTCAAATAGGTATTTCTATTTATCTCTTTTATTTAAGTTCTTTAATTAATGTTTTGATTGTTATTTTCCATCCATGTTATCTTAGATTCATTTTAGTATCGTTATTATCGCCATATAAGAGTCTTAAAATAATATCAAAAATCAATAAACATGTCTAGCCTAGTTTTAATTGTTAAAATCAACCTAGATCTAAATACCATGAGTAAGTAGTCACCTTTATAGGGTGTAGGGTATCCATGTTAGGTTAATTAAAAGATGAAAATTGGATAAAGAAATTGTGCCTTTAAAACGTTGTGTCTATGCATGTTTGGATTGTAACGATAGTTAGCGATTTCTGGCCAAAATCATTGACTAAAATGGAATTCTTTTCTAAGGTAGAAATACGTGAATTGAATAGACAAAGCATGACATGGTAGATTAGACCTAGTAAATTGCCTAAAAGCCTGCTAGACCATCTGATCTATGATTGTAATGAACACATCATTCTTATGAACTCACAATGAATTATTTGCATGTTCTAAACCCAATTTCATCAATATGTTAATCTACATGTGTGAACCTACTTCCCTAGATTCTTTTTATCATTGTTAATTCATCATCTGCTTTATTGTTTTCGTTTTGATTTGCTTTTATTTTGTTTTCATTTATGCTTTTTATTAGTTTAGAAATCAAAACCTCAAAACCCAGATACTCGTTAGATAAGACCCAATTGCAAGACATTTCACATCCTATAGGAAACACCATCTCCCTGAGGATCGACCCCTACTTCCCTAATTACATTAATTTGTTGTTAGCCTAGTCTGGGTAATTATCTTTGACCAGGGCTTGCGACAGGCCCGATCAGGTAAAAACTTGGATGTTGCATAGCATGCATATAACCGACAACACATCGATAACAGAAGAGTTTCTTTAACCATTAGTAGAGGCCCCTATGGAGGTGGGCGGGATTATGTGTTCGATCAAAGGAGCTTCCTAATACGTACCATTACCCCTTACTCCAGATCTCCGTGAGCACCGGTGTTCATTGGCATCCACCATAGTCATTCTAGACATAGAATGCTAAGGGTAATGAGTTCTTGGTGTTCATGTCATTACTTTGTGTCTTGACATGACATGTTGTATTCTAACGGTTCCAACTTCCCAAAAAGGTTGGTGGCGACTCCACAAATGCGTATTCAATACGACCCCATGCACGATCGCGCCTCCTCCTCGCCGAGGCACGAGATCGCGGGTCCCGTGCATCACAAAGTGATAAGTTAAGTGGGGAAAAGCTAAGCTATTCAACCTATGATAAGGAATTCTATGCCCTTGTCAGAGCTCTTATGCATTGGAGCCATTATTTGAAGCCTAATCCCTTTGTATTGCATTCAGATCATGAGGCCTTGACGTATATAAGTGGCCAGCACAAACTGAATCATAGACATGCCAAGTGGGTTGAATTTATTCAATCCTTTACATTCTCAAGCAAGTACAAGGAAGGCAAGCAGAACATTGTTGCAGATGCTTTGTCTAGGAGGTATACATTGCTGTCAACCATGGAACAGAAGGTCCTATGGTTTGAATTCATGAAGGAGATATACAAAGATGACCCTGACTTCTATGAAGACTTGTTAGCTTAGAGTGAAGGAACAAGTTTACATGATTCACCCTACAGTCTGCAGAGTGGGTTCTTATTCAAAGGGAACAAGCTGTGTGTTCCAAGGGGCTTTTACAGAAATTTTCTGATCAAAGAAGTACATGTTAGTGGTTTGGGAGGTCACTTTGGTGTCCAAAAGACACTAGATATCCTGCAGGACCAGTTCTATTGGCCTAAAATGATGGGGGAAGTGCAGATTGTGCTTAGAAGATGTGGAGTGTGCCACCAGGCTAAGAGTTCCTTCCAAGCAGGTCACTATACACCCCTACCAGTCCCTCATAGGCCTTGGGAGGATGTGATTATGGATTTCATTGTAGCATTGCCAAGAACAGAAAGAGTGAAGGACTCTGTGATGGTTGTGGTAGACAGGTTCAGTAAAATGGCTCATTTCATAGCCTAGAAGAAGACAGAATATGCTGCTAGTGTTGCAGAGTTGTACCTGGGGGAGATAATGAAGTTACATGGGGTGCCTAAGACTATAGTGTCTGACAGGGACACCAAGTTCATGAGGTCTTTTTGGAAGACACTTTGGATGCTTTTGAATACAAGACTGTTGTTCAATACTTCTCACCACCCACAGACAGATCGTCGGTCAGACATAGGTGACCAACAAAACATTGGGGAGGATACTAAGGTGTATAGTGAGCAAGTCCTTAAAAGACTGGGATCTGAAATTGGCTCAGGCAGAGTTTGCATTCAATAGTGCACCATCATCAGCAACATGCTACAGTCCTCTTGAGGTAGTCTGTGGAGTTAACCCTTTAATGCCTCTTTATTTATCTGTTGTTCCCATGGAAGAAGTAAACTTTGATGCAAGGAAAAGAGTGGAGCAGACGATAAAGCTACATGAGACTGCTAGAAGACAAATTGAGATCGAAGGCCAATGACATGTACAAGAAGATTGCTAAGGTCCATAGGCATAATAATGAATTTGCCCCTGGAGACTTAGTCTAGATACATCTCAGGAAGGAAATATTTCCCTCCAAAAGGAAGAAAAAGTTGGAGCCAAGAGTTGATGGCCCCTCTGAGGTCATTGAGAAGGTAGGGATAAATGCCTACAAGATTGGTCTGTCAGGTGACTATGGAGTGCATGGAACTTTGAACATAGGAGATCTAAGCCCTTACTATGGAGATTCTGAGGATGAAGAAGAGCCAGGCTTGAGGTCAAGCCCTTTTAAACCTGGGGAGGATGCAACAGGAGCTAACCCAGAGGGTCCTCATGGCCAGGCCATGATCCAGCCAAGCCAAGACAGACAAGCAATAGCTCGAGCCACAAGAGCCACAAGCCAAGCCATGACAAGACATGACCAAGCCAAGCCTAACCACAGCCAAGCCAAGTCAAGCCAGGGTAAGGCCAACACAAGCCAAGCCTAGCCAGAACACTGACCAAGCCCTATCTCATACCAGTGTCCAAAACATAGTCCAACAAAATAATGCTCAGTCTGCACCAATTCATCTTTCAACCTGCTAAAAGGTACACTAGGTCAAGCCATCGGCCCCCACCATGGCCCACTGTTAAGGCCACCCTATGAAATACAAATTTGTCCATGATAAGTTTTCCAAAGGTCCAGCATAAATCCATGAAAAATGCCATTCAAGTTTAAGTCCAGAAAGAGTCCAACATGGTGAATTGTCCAATTTAAATCCAGTTGAGACTCTTCTTTTGTTTAGATAGTGGTCAACCTGTTGAGGGAGGCTTATATGATCACAAATAAAGCCTTCATGAGTCCCAAGAGCAAGGAAAGCAACCAGGTAATCAGATATGAAGACAATCTGAAGATTTTCCATTTCAGGAAAACTACAAAATCACTTTTCCTGCTTTCTGATCAGTCTGTTTCTTTTCTGCTTTATTGTCTGTCCTTGAGAGCTGTTAAGCTCGTCCTCATTAAGAGACTTTTTCAAGTAGTTAAGTTAGTACTTGTGAGTTATTGTTTGCCCTTGGATGAGATTTACATACTAAGGTCCACAACCTTTTTTAATACCCATATAACAGGCTGTTTGAATGTAACCAAGGTAGATTAAGCTTGAATGAAAACAAAAACCCTTGGGAATCAATTCTCAACCTCTTAAACTTGTGCATTATATGTACTTTGAGCCAGGCCTAATTATTAACCTATGCTCATGTTGTGGTTAATATATTAGAACCTGTTAGCATCTCTAGTTCAGTTATGTGCATTGTCTGTGAGCCGTATTAGTTGTGTTGTTGAGTCTAAATCTCCTATCCTGTGATTATCTGTGGGTTTGAGGTTTAAAATTGTTAAAATATTAACTTAACTACTTGCAAAAGTCTATTAATATCGGGACACAACTAATGGGAGATTTAGACTATTAATACAGCTCATGAAGAAAGACTATTAATTGACTCGTCACGCTCCATATTGAACATCTCATATTGTTGCATGAGAAGGTCAATACGATGCTTCTTAACTTGAGACGTTCACTCATAAGCAAGGCTTAAGGTGTCCCAAATTTCTTTTGCAGAGGTACATCCGGAGATTCGGTGAATCTCTTGTTCACCAATGCCATATTGAAGGATGGACATGGCTTTAGAGTTTTTCTCGACTTTTCGATAATTGGTCTCGACATAACTTTCCTCACTTTTTACGGCACTAGTCCCATCAGGGTTAGTAACCGTTATAGCAAAGGGTCCTTTCAAAATGATAATCCAACATTCATAATCTGTGCTTTTGACATAGTGCTCCGTACGATGTTTCCACCATGAGTAGTTATTCCCTTCGAATATGGGATACTTAGTATGTTTCCCGTCCATGACTATAGGATCAACTCTTTGGTGATTAACCAATATCAAGGGCACAAGGCTGTTATACCAATTGAAGAGTCAAGGGCGAGATCACTTAAGAGGCGGAGGAGGTGGATTAGGTGTCTATATAAAAGCTTAATGAAAGATTCTTTTAAAACTGTAACACCCGCTATTGTACCCTATTTTTCTAGTGAAAATATTTTACGGTTGCTTTTCAGCAAATTTAAGTTTTAATTTAGATTTTTATGTTCCGAGTCGAATTTAGAATTTCCGAGTTCGTATTTGGAATTTCCGCGAGATTCCATGTGAATCCCGTCTTAAGGCGACTTTGACTTTTGTTGACGTTTTCCCATACACAACTCATACTCCCTCCTTAACCTATTTTTCATTCATTCAACACTACACTTACTTCTTCCTTAAGAAATCTCAAACTCTTGCCTCCATTTTGATCCATTCTTAGAATCATCGTATCTCATTCATTTCTTGCTTAAATTCATGTAAGTTCGTCTTATTCTTCCCCTCTTATCATTCTCTATCCGTATTGATAATAAAATTACCGTCTTTCTCGCTTTTCAAACTTTCCGTCTTTCTCAAGGTGAAGTAAATTCATCTTTTATGATCTATTTGTAGGTGGTGACCTCCAAGATCCCGACAAAGACTATTTCCTAATTGAAGAGGAGCTTGACGAGTAGTGAAGACGCAATAAGGTAACGGTGAAGGGTTACTCGATATCATTTACGTGTTTTACATGCTTTATATGTTAGAATTCGTATTTAGAATACGATTAGAAAGCTTAGGATTTATGTTATTGATAATAGTTGTTGTTAGTTGATGAATGTTGATGATGTATATTGATTGTTGATAATTATTAGAAGTTATATATGAAAATTGAAATGATTTGAGCAAGTGAAGGAAGCTCTCGAATGAACTGGGGTTCCCAGCCGGGTGACCGGCCGCCGGTCTGCCCACTGGCTGGGAACACATCAGTAGGGAAAATTGGATTTTTGGAGTAGTGATGGTCCTGGCCGGGTGCCCGGCCGCCAGCCTCCAGACCGGCCAGGAACACAGTGCTCTGTTTTTGTGATTTTTGGTTTTGGCTTGATGCGCGAGCCGGGGTACCGGCCGCCGGCCTCCAGACCGGCCTGGAACACGGCTGTGTTTTATTCTTATAACTTCTAAAACTCGTAATTTATAATAGTTCGCATGATTCGTTTATCGTAAAATTTTACGTAGTGACTTATAATATTAATGTTTTGAGTATATGATATTTCATTCGCTTGTATCATATGTTTTGTGACAGTTTTTGGTATGTTCCACTTGATAAAGAGACAAGAGAATCAGTGACGCACACTTGTGTCAGACAAGTGGGAGATTGTTGGAGTAGGTGTCCTCCACAAAAGTGCGCCACATAATAAATCTTATTATGGAATATAATTGGGATATTTAGTGACTATATATATGATTAGTCAGTTGATTAACGTAAATCAATAACGGTTGGCTGACTAGAGTTTGACGTTATTGTCGTTTGACGGCGGTGATCAACTGATCCCTTTCGGTCACACCTAAAGGATGAAATCCAAATAGTAACTAATTATTTGTATACGATACAGTTAATTAGTACATTACATATATTCGATATGTACGAGAGTTAATTGTTAGAAATTGAGTTAAGAACTCAAATTCGATTAAACTTATTTTTTCAATTATGCGATAATTGACTAATAAATTTATATCTTATTTTAATACGATTAAATAAGATTTAACTTAGTAATTAATCGTTAAATTACTAAATTAGTTGAGGTTTTGAGATAGAGGTAATTAATTAATTATATTTACAAGGAGTTGTAAAAATAAATTAACTAAGCATTGTGGGACCCATTATATATTGATATAATGGTAAAATATTACTTAAAATGTTAAGTACATATTATTTATTTAATTGAGTCATATAATTGTTATATGATCAAATTAACACTTAATTATACACGATAATTAACCATATGATCAATAAGTATTTGTGAGACAAATATCAAAAATCAAAATGGACCAAACTAGGCCATAATGGCCGGTTAGATTGTAGTTACATGGTGATGATTGTTGTTCTTGTTTTCACTCTTTAGTTACAAATTGAAAGTGACATATCAAGTAGAAATAATCATCACTTATACTACAACACTCCACTATAATGCATGTGATAAAATTGCACAAAATGAAGTAGTTGAAAAATGAACACAATTGCTCATTTTAAAGACCATATGGCCGGACCACTTTTGTCCAAAAAGGACTCTTATTTTGTTCAATTTGATCCCATGCATTAGAGTGGAGTGTTGTAGTATAAGTGATGATTATTTCTACTTGATATGTCACTTTCAATTTGTAACTAAAGAGTAAAAACAAGAACAACAATCATCACCATGTAACTACAATCTAACCGGCCATTATGGCCTAGTTTGGTCCATTTTGATTTTTGATATTTGTCTCACAAATACTTATTGATCATATGGTTAATTATCTTGTATAATTAAGTGTTAATTTGATCATATAACAATTAGATGACTCAATTAAATAAATAATATGTACTTAACATTTTAAGTAATATTTTACCATTATATCAATATATAATGGGTCCCACAATGCTTAGTTAATTTATTTTACAACTTCTTGTAAATATAATTAACTAATTACTTCTATCTCAAAACCTCAACTAATTTAGTAATTTAACGATTAATTACTAAGTTAAATCTTATTTAATCGTATTTAAATAAGATATAAATTTATTAGTCAATTATCGCATAATTGAAAAATAAGTTTAATCGAATTTGAGTTCTTAACTCAATTTCTAACAATTAACTCTCGTACATATCGAATATATGTAATGTACTTATTTAAGCTTGTATCGTAAAACACATAATTAAGTTACTATTTGGATTTCATCCTTTAGGTGTGCCGAAGGGATCATTGAATCCACCCACCGTCAAACCTCAATACGTCCAAATCTATCAGCCAACCGTTATTGATTTACGTTAAATTCAAGCAGACTAATCCTATATATAGTCCATAATATCCCCATTAATATTCTTAATAGATTTTATTATGTGCGCACTATGGTGGAGTACACCGACCCAACAATCTCCCACTTTCTGACACAATGTGCGTCACCAGATCTCTTCGTCCTCTTTCACATCTCCCACTCAACGCAAGGTGTCTTTCAGGTCGCAATTGCGATTGACAATATCTAGAGTGGTTTTCTCGATAGGGAGAGTAACTGTCTGACCGGAAAATCTACCATATATCTCTTTCCGAGCGTGGCCACGCATTTACAGTAACTTCTCCTCGAGTGGCCTAAAGATGTTTTTACCCAACGTGGGTGGACAATTTCTGTTGATCCATCTACTCTGTATGATGCAGATCACCATGATCCAGAAGAAGTCCATCAGCCTCCTTTTACGGTACGACCTAGAACATCAACCAAAACCAATCGGAAACTGCACCGACTCAGATAGACGGTCGCCAGTCAAAAGAATCGACTTATAGGAATAAGATAGAAGACCCTGCCACGACCAGACATCAAATAATTGATTTAAGGGTCTCTACAATGTCACTGTCCGACAGAGTGTCATACAGTCTGTCTATGTAAACGACCAGTCATCTCCCTGACCCCATGGTGCTGAACCAACCATCGATCGACTTACAATCTAGTCATTTCGAGACGTCACCTCATTGAGTGACTAGGGACAAAATACTAAGTTCATCCTGTTCACTTGAATTGGGTTCAACCTTTCTTTCAACCAATTCGGATAAACAAAGTATTAAAATTTAGTCAAACTAAGTAAAAGAGTTTTTAATGAAACTCTAACAATGAATGCGATTATCAAATATTTGGAAAAATTGATACGCTATCAATAATTTCATATCTCATAATCTCTAGCAATTCAGGTATATATTTCAATCCCATTGAAATGACATGACTATCATGTTCAGCCTGCAAAATGCATGGCTAATGGATTAGCAATACTTGCATCTTTCCCATCGTTCTGATTGCTAGTTCTCTTTGTCTACGTAATCTCATATTACATAAAACTTTATGAGTACGCGTCTAGGTTTGAATCTAGACTTAGGACTCTTGGCCTAAATGTAGCTCCCACTGTTTTACCAGTATCATGGGATAGGATATACAACTACAGGAACTACTTCTAGTCCCTCCAATACAGTCCACTCCAAGCTACCTTCATATGCATCATCATATGACGCAATGTACTCCATTTCCGTTGTGAAATCCGCAATGATAAACTGCCTGGAACATTTCCAGCGGATACATGACATTTATATTTTAAAATGTCACTCCTACTTGGAACCTTTCCAATAGTCTTTTCTGCTTGGAACTCTTCCAACAGATAAATCTTCTATAAAACACAGCCAACTCGTGATTTCAAATCACTTTGATCAGTTTGGAAACTGAAGTCTGTGTAACCCTTACACGCAACTCATTTTAAACTCCAACCACATGGAACATATCTTTTAGTCCTTCGCAAGTACTAAGGATGTTCTTATGGCTAGCAAGTGATCTCCTATTATTTGATTGCAAATGATTCGTCATACTCAAGCATGCGAAATGTCCGGAATTGAGTATACATCACCAGCGTATATAATTGATCCCGCATCGACGCAAAAGGACTCATATATTGTCAACTTCCTTGCAACTAGTCAAAATTTATCACTATAAGAATTTTGACTCAATGCTAATCATCCTTTTAGATTTACTCCATAATCCAGATTCTAAAAGATGTTTCTACTTCTCCCAAATCCTTCCATCATCTAAACTGGATCAATATGTCTCCACATATAAGACTGATGAAAACTTTACTCCCACTACACTTCATGTATAAACATAATTTCTCGAGATATCGAGAAATCTTTTATGACATGATTGACACACTAATTCCAACTCTTTAGTGCTTACTTAAGACATCCTCTTAAGCTTGCAAATTAACTTAGGATAGTTAGGATCTACGAACCCACAGGTGAATATAAAATATACTACCTCTTCTAGAATCGTATTCAAGAAGGTGGTTCTTGAGATCCAGTTGGCATCATACTCTTATGATATGCTGTAATCGCTAAGTATATTCGAATGGATCAAAGAATTAAGGTTGGTGCAAAACTCTTTGCCTACCAAGTTATCTTTGAAAACATTTTAATGTTCATGCATGCAAATTTCGATCTTAAAAATCAATTTACATTGAAGAGGTCGTACTTCTTCAAGTAAAAATTTACCAGGTCACATACCTGACCATCATGCATGGAGTCCATTACGAATCGTATGACTCTAAGCCATATCAAGAAGTTGGGACTAAAAAACAGTCTTTTATAAGTCGCATATTAGAATTCATCACTATTAAGGAGTGATAAAATTCCACCTGACCTCCTAGGTTCCGAAGAAACAACTACTGAACAAGCAATGAGGAAAACTTTTTCCGAACCATATGCTCAGTTTGTGGCTCTTGAAACATTTTCTCCCACTCTGTCTTATCAAGAAATAATCGTATTTTTTATTGAAAGACAGCATCACGAGTCACAAACGCTTTGTTCTCGTGGTCAATGTGGGATTATTGAGCACTTGTTTCATTCAAATAACTTATAAATTTAGGTACGCTACCTACCCATATCGTATATGGAATGAAATCAGACTGTTTTAAATGTGTTTTAATATGGTGGGAAAAGAAATAGCAGACAAAAATATTAAGATCCCAAGGTTAGTCAAATGGCTCATTTTGACTTGACAAAGACAAAACCATATCGTATAGGGTTCTGTTTCTCTATTCAACAACACCTTATCTAATAATGTGTGTTAGAGAAGTTAACTTGTGAAACCATTTCACAATACTTTTGGTGAAAATCAAAGTCAATACTTAGATATTTATAGTTACGGTTTTAGTCGTAAGTCCTTGATCTAATGCTCTAGTGGTTAACTACTTCTCATTGAAGCTCTTTGAACTTTTCAAAGATTTCTCTTAGCACCTCATTAAGTAGAATCAAACATAATATCTACTTAAATCGTCGGTAAATCAAGTGAAGTAATCATTACCATCTCTGGTTGTAACACCCGGAAATGTACCCTATTTTTCTAGTAGAAATATTTTACGAAATCGTTTCAGTAATTTTAAGTTTTAATTTATAATTTTAAGTTTCGAGTCGAATTTAGAATTTCCGAGTTCGTATTTTGAATTTCTGCGAGATTCCATGAAAATCCCGTCTTAAGGCGAGTTTGACTTTTCTTGACTTTTGAGTCGGGTTTGACTTTCTTGACCTTGAAACCGTCTTTGACTTTTTCCTACACAACTCACACTACTCCCTCCCTTAACCTAATTTGTCATTCAACACAAACTCAAACACAAAACCCTTTCTTCTACCTTAAGAAACTTTCCCTCTTTGAATATCGATCTTTGATTCGTCGTAACTTCTTCGTTACTTGATAGAATTTACGTAAGTTTATCTTATTCTTCTTCACGTACCTTCCTCTATCCGTATTGATATTAAAATCATCGTCTTTCTCGCTTTTCAAATTTCCCGTCTTTCTCAAGATGAACTTTATTCATCTTTTTACGATCTAGTTGTAGGTGGTGACCTCCAAGATCCCGACAAAGACTATCACCTTATTGAAGAGGAGCTTGACGATTAGTGAAGTCGCTTAAAGGTAACGGTGAAGGGTTACTCGGTATCCTTTACGTGTTTTACATGTTTATATGCTAGAAATCGTATTTAGAATACGATTCCGATGATTAGGAACCATGCTATGATTAATGAATGATGTTATATGATGAATGTTGATGATATATATTGATTGTTGATGATTATTAGAAGTATATATGAGAATTAGATTGAATTGGTTAAGTGAGCAAAGCTCACGGGTGAACTGGGGTTCCTGGCCGGTCGACCGGCCGCCGGTCGACCGGCCGCCGGTCTGCCAACCGGCTGGGAACACATCAGTAACTTCTTTGGAAAACTTGGAATTTTTGTATATGGTGCTCTGTGCCGGTCGACCGGCCGCCGGTCGACTGACCGGCCCAGACCTCATTTCTCTGTTTTTGGAATTTGCCCTGTGTTCTGAGCCGGCCCACCGGCCGCCGGTCACCTGCCCGGCCTGGAACACGGCTGTATATTTTTCCTACAATTTCTAAAACTCGTAATTTATAATAGTTCGCATGATCCGTTTATCGTATAATTTTACGTAGTGTCTTATAATATTCATGTTTTGGATATATGATATTTTATTCGCTTGTATCACATGTTTCGTGACGGTTTTTCGATATGTCCCACTTTGAGTCGGTTTTTACAAATGTTACGGTTTGAGCACTATTTTGTCTTGTGCTTTGTATTCTCATTCCCTTGGCTACCTTCCCGTTCGTAAGGCTGGAATGTCGGAACGGAGAGGTATCCTAATGCTTAATTGCATGTGTAGTGGGCATACGACGACGTTGTTGGGAGTTGAACGCTATGCGTTGATCGACCCGGCCGTGAAATGTTGTATACTTGCGAGGTGGTGTTATTTGCATGTAGCGTACCGCTTGTTATGAGGCTTGAGCTCTTTTCCGCCTCTTTCGTGAATTGATCTACCGAATTTGGGGTACTCGGCGTCTATGATTGACCGAGTCTTGGATGCGAAACGTGTATCGCATGTCGAATCGGAAAACGTGCATTCCGGGAATCTGGCCAGGTTTAGACTAGGAACCGTATTATTATCGTCGTCCTACCAGGAGGAAATTAGTCTACATATACGAAATGAATTGAATCGTGTATGCGTTCAGGGAAATGCTTATCTCGTGGATGCCTTTTAATCATACTTGCCATGTACACGGTGCTAGTGCGTTTCAGTTACCGTGAGAGATGTCGTCTTTGTGTCGTTGTGTTTGGATGCGTGATT
>JAIUZE010072794.1:0-12443 GCA_022085475.1 Heliosperma pusillum
AAAATTCTTTCATCACTCTATATGATAGATATTAACTTTGCTAGTACCTATTCTTGGGTATTTGATACCGGTTGTGGTTCTCACCTTTGTAATCATGTACGGGGGCTGAAGGACGCGCAAGCACTAGCCAAGGGTGACGAGGACCTGCGCATGGGAAATGGAGCTAAGGTAGCCGCAGTTTCCGTGGGCACCTACGTTCTTCTTTTGCCTAATGGTTTAGAGTTGTATTTAAATAATTGCTATTATGTACCAACTCTTACCAAGAAAATTATCTCCATTTCCGTGTTAGACATGTAAGGTTTTTCATTTTGTATTAAGAACAATCGTTGTACTTTCTCGTTTAATGAAATGGTTTATGACGAGGCCATTTCTATTGGAGGTATTTATGTTCTAGATATTGCAAAAGAGGTCTATCATGTAGAAAACAAGAGTCTCAAAACAGGTGAACCTAATCAATCATACCTTTGGCATTGTCGTTTAGGGCACATAAACGAACGACGCATAAAGAGACTTGTTTCATCTAAAGTACTCAAACCATTCAATTACGAATCTTATGGTGTATGTGAATCTTATCTTCTAGGCAAGATGACTCGTGCTCCTTTTACGAGAAAAGGGACACGAGCAAGTGAAGTATTAGGGCTTATACATACGGATGTATGCGGTCCAATGACTATCCAAGCTAGAGTTGGTTATCACTACTTCATTACTTTTACCAACGACTTGAGTAGATATGGATATGTCTACTTGATGTGGAACAAAAGTGATGCTTTTGAAAAATTCAAAGAATTTCAAAATGAAGTAGAAAACCAATTGAATAAAAAGATTAAAGCCCTACGATCCGATCGTGGTGGTGAATACTTGAACAATGAATTTGATTCACACCTAAAAGATTGTGGTATAGTATCACAATGGACTCCTCCTGGGACACCTCATTTGAATAGTGTGTCCGAAAGGAGAAATCAAACTTTATTAGATATGGTTCGATCTATGATGAGTCTAACAGAGCTTCCTAATTATTTTTGGGGTTTTGCTATTTTATCTGCAATATTTTCACTAAATCAAAGCCCGACTAAAGCGGCAAACAAGACTCCATATGAGATATGGACAGGGAAAGTCCCTTATTTGTCGTTTATGAGAATTTGGCGATGCGAGGCGTTTGTTAAGAATAAGTCTGACGACAAAGTCGCACCCAAATCTGATAAATGTCTCTTTGTAGAATATCCAAGGGAAACACGTGCTTATTACTTCTACAATAAACACGAGGACAAAGTGTTTGTGTCTCGTGATGCAGTCTTTTTAGAAAATGATTTTATTTCTAAAAGACAGAGTGGGAGAAAATTTGAACTTGATGAAGTCCAAGAGCCACAAACCGAAAAGGACATACAGGAAAACGTTCCCTCTTCGTCTGGTACGGTAATAATTCCTTTGGAACTGAGGAGGTCAAGCAGAATTAGTCATCAACCTGATAGATACCTTGGTTTTATGGAGGAAGGTGGTGACTATAATGTGTTACTTTTTGAAAGTAACAAACCTACTACCTACAAAGCAGCCATTTCTAGTCCCGACTCAAAGCTATGGCTAGGAGCCATGCGATCCGAAATGGAATCTATGTACGACAATAAAGTATGGGACTTGGTTGATTTACCTAAGGAGGTAAGATCTCTTCAGGTTAAGTGGATCTATAAGATCAGAAGTGGCATAGATAAACATAATGATGTTTACAAAGCTAGATTGGTGGCAAAAGGTTTCACCCAAGTTCATGGTCATCACTATGACGAAACCTTCGCCCCAGACGCCATGCTTCGATCCATAAGGATTACCTTAGCGGTTGCCGCATTACATAATTACGAGATTTGGCAAATGGATGTCAAAACCGCCTTCTTGAATGGGATTCTAGAAGAGGAAGTGTACATGACACAACCTGAAGGTTTTGTGGACCCATCAAACCCTAAGAAGGTATGCAAACTTAAGAGATCCATCTATGGTCTTAAACAAGCATCCAGAAGTTGGAATCATCGTTTCGATCATGTAATTAAACAAAATGGTTTCACTCGAAGTGTCAAGGAACCATTGTGACAACCCTCGAGAATGCGGAAATATAAAACAAACAAGCATGTGAATTATATAGCGGAAATATGAAGTTCTAAAAACTTTTATACATGCAAGGAAAGAATACGAGGAGTGTCAAATATTACAAACTAAAGTACGAATTATACTACATCAAGAGACGAAGTCTCTCCAAAATGTTAACAAGTAAAAGTGTTTAGCAAACAAGCTAAAATCGTCTAGAGGTGTTTTAATCCAGGGACAACGCCCGCTAGCTCACAACCGAACCCAAAATGTCAAGCAAAAAAGCCTCCATGAAAGCAGCAACCTGTTCATCATGGAAAAACTTGAACGCACAGTCAGTGGGGAGTAAACTCCGAGGTTTCTCCCAGCCATATATC
Source organism: Heliosperma pusillum (assembly GCA_022085475.1). Taxonomy (NCBI): domain Eukaryota; kingdom Viridiplantae; phylum Streptophyta; class Magnoliopsida; order Caryophyllales; family Caryophyllaceae; genus Heliosperma; species Heliosperma pusillum. The sequence continues at coordinate 2,448 of JAIUZE010072794.1, forward strand.
TTACACCTAATAGAAGGAAATACAAAAGTAGAAAGCATGCATACAGATGAGCTATACATGTGAGATACGATAAGGAAGATAGGCAATTCTATAGATAATGATAAGAGCATATGGAATACAATCCGAATCCATCATGTTATTCAAAAACTCGGGGAAGACACTCTTAGGCAACCGAATACGCTCACTAGGGCTTGCATCTCACCGTTAGCGGTATAAGTTTGATAAGATTGAGACTCGACAAACAAACCATGCCAAGTCATGCAATGACCATGAATAAACAATCATGAACTCGACAAACAAACCATGCCTAGTCATGCAATGATCATGAATAAAATCATGTAATCACGCATCTAAACACAACGACGCAAGGACGACATCTCTCACGATAAATGAAACGCACTAGCACCGTGTACATGGCAAGTATGATTAAAAGGCATCCACGGGATATAACATTTCGCTGAACGCATACACGATGCTACATTTCGTATATGTAGACTAATTTCCTCCTGGTAGCACGACGATAATAATACGGTCCTAGTCTAAACCTGGCCAAATTCTCGGAATCACATTTTCCGATTCGACATGCGATAACATTTCGCATCCAAGACTCGGTCAATCATAGACGCCGAGTACCCCAAATTCGGTAGAACAATTCACGAAAGAGGCGGAAAAGAGCACAAGCCTCATTACAAGCGGTACGCTACATGCAAATAACACCACCTCGCAAGTACACAACATTTGACGGCCGGGTCGATCAACGCAATGCATTCAACTCCCAACAACGTCGTCGTATGCCCACTAACACATGCAATTAAGCAGTAGGATACCTCCCCGTTCCGACATTCCAGCCTTACGAACGTGGAGGTAGCCAAGGGAATGAGAGTACAAAGCACAAGACAAAATAGTGCTCAAACCGTCACATTTGTAAAAACCGACTCAAAGTGGAACATACCAAAAACCGTCACAAAACATGTGATACAAGCGAATGAAATGTCATGTATTCAAAACATTAATATTATAAGTCACTACGTAAAATTATACGATCAACGAACGATCGGAATTATTATAAATGAAACCGTAAACAAAATTTACTAAGAACATCAGCAGGAGCCAGCCGGTCAGGTGGACCGGCTGCCGGTCAACCGGCTGCCGGTCAACCGGCTAAGGCCAATAGTCATCCGAGAAATCAACATGAAACAACAGCATGTCCCAGCCGGTCAGGTGGACCGGCTGCCGGTCAACCGGCTGGGACCAAAGGCATTATGGAAAATCAAAGGAAAAGTAGGGGTGTCTCAGCCGGTGGTCTGACCGGCTAAGACCCAAGTCATACTTCAAAATCACGTAAAAATGTAATAATATACAGCCACTGCCCCAGCTGGTGGTCAGACCGACTGCCGGTCGACCGGCTGGGGTCCAAAGTACATGAAAATCACCATTTCAACTAAGTTTCAACATTTATCAATTATCGATTATCAGCATAAATCATAGATTCTCATATGAATTCTCAACAAACAATATCCATCATCAATAATAAAATCCCTAAGCATACTAACCATAATCTAAATACGATTACTAGCCTAGAAATCACATAAAACACGTAAATGATATCGAGTAACCCTTCACCGTTACCTTATTGCGTCTTTACTCTGCGTCAAGGCCCTCTTCTATTAGGAAATAGTCTTTGTCGGGATCTTGAAGGTCACCACCTAAAAAATAGTTAATAAAAAGATGAATTTACTTCACCTTGAGAAAGACGGAAAGTTTGAAAAGCGAGAAAGACGGTAATTTTATTACCAATACGGATAGAGGATGATAAGAGGGGAAGAATAAGACGAACTTACGTGAATTTGAGCAAGAAACAAATGAGATACGATGATTATAAGATCGGATGAAAATGGAGGCAAGGGTTTTGGTTTTCTTAAGGAAGAAGTAAGTTTGATTTGTGTTTGAGTGAGTAATGAATTAGGTTAGGAGAGTATAAGATGTGTATGGGAAAAAGTCAACAAAAGTCAAAGTCGCCCTAAGACGGGATTCACATGGAATCTCGCGGAAATTCCAAATACGAACTCGGAAATTCTAAATTCGACTCGAAACATTAAATTCTAAATTAAAACTTAAATTCGCTGAAAAGTATCCGTAAAATATTTTCACTATAAAAATAGGGTACATTTCCGGGTGTTACAACCATGTTTATACATGAAGTTTAGTGGGAGTAAAGTAACTTTTCCAGTCTTGTATGTAGATGACATACTACTCATTGGGAATGATATTCAAATGCTCACTTCTGTGAAGGAGTGGCTAGGGATTCATTTCCAAATGAAAGACTTAGGAGAGGCCCAGCGCATCTTAGGTATCCGGATCTATAGGGATAGATCTAAAAGGATACTAGCATTAACTCAAGAAACTTATATTGATAAAATTCTTGATCGGTTCAACATGAAAGACTCTAAGAGAGGCTTTCTTCCTATGGGTAGTGGGATCACTTTGAGCAAGTCAGAGTGTCCTACAAAACCCGAGGAGATTGAACGCATGAAATTGATCCCTTACGCATCCGCCGTTGGATCAATCATGTATGCTATGATGTACACTCGTCCCGATGTTGCATATGCTTTGAGCATGACAAGTCGTTACCAAGAAAATCAGGGTGAGAGTCACTGGATATCCGTAAAGAACATCCTTAAGTACTTGAGAAGGACCAAGGATTCGTTCTTAGTGTTTGGAGGTGAGACTGAGTTACGTGTAAAGGGTTACACAGACGCCAATTTCTAGACAGTTGGGGATGATATGAAATCTTAATCCGGCTATGTTTATATGATGAATGGAGGAGTTATTTGCTGGAAGAGTTTCAAGCAAAGCGTTACAACGGATTCTACAACAGAAGCAGAGTACCTTGCAGCGTTTGAAGCTGCAAAGGAAGCTGTGTGGATTCGGCAATTTTTGGAAGGACTAGCAGTAGTCCCTACTGCCAAAGATCCTATCACGATTTATTGTGATAACAGTGGGGCTATCTTTGAAGCAAAGGTTGGGACAGATGACAACATTGCTGATCCTTTAACCAAGCCTTTATCAAAGGCTAAGCATGATGGTCATGTCGTCACAATGGGATTGAGATGAGTACCAGAATTCCTTTCGATTATGTAATATGTAATAATTGAATGCTGTATTAATTATTTCATATATGATAATTGCATTCATTGTTCGAGTTTTATTATAAACTTTTTTATTTAGTTTGACTAAATTTAATATTTTGTTTATCCGAATAGATTGTAAGACAATGTTGGACCTTATTCAAGTGAATAGGACGAACTTAGTATTTTGTCGCTAGTCACTCAGTGAGGTGACGTCTCAAAGTGACTAGATTGTAAGTCGATTGATAGTTGGTTCAGTACCATGGGGTCATGGAGATGACTGGTCGATTACATAGACAGACTGTATGACACTATGTCGGACAATGACCTTTGTAGAGACCCTTATGAGTCGACTCTTTTGACTGGCGACCGTCTATCTGAGTCGGTGCAGTTTCCGATCGGTTTTGGTTGATGTTCTAGGTCGTGCCGTAAAAGGAGGCCGATGGACATCTTCTGGGTCATGGTGATCTGCATCATACAAAGTAGATGAGTCAACGGGAACTGTCCACCCACGTTGGGTACAAACATCTTCAGGCCACTCGAGAAGTAGTTACTGTAAATGCGTGGCCACGCTCAGAAAGAGATCTATGGTAGATTTTCCGGTCAGACAGTTACTCTCTTTATCAAGAAAACCACTCTAGATATAATCAATCGCAAGTGCGACCTGAAAGACACATTGCGTTGAGTGGGAAATGTGATAAAGAGACAAGAGAATTGGTGACGCACACTTGTGTCATACAAGTGGGAGATTGTTGGAGTAGGTGTCTTCCACAATAGTACGCCACATAATAAATCTCATTAAGGAATATAACTGGGATATTTATTGACTATATATGCGTGATTAGTCAGTTGATTAACGTAAATCAATAACGGTTGGCTGACTAGAGTTTGACGTTATTGTCGTATGACGGCGGTGATCAACTGATCCCTTTCGGTCACACCTATAGGATGAAACCCAAATAGTAACTAATTATTTGTATATGATACAATTGATTAGTCCATTACATATATTTGATATATATACGAGAGTTAATAGTTAGAAATTGAGTTGGGAACTCGAATTCAATTAAGCTTATTTTTCAATTATGCGATAATTGACTATTAAATTTATATCTTATTTTAATATGATTAAATAAGATCTAGTTTAGTAATTAATCGTTAGTTTACTAGATTAGTTGAGGTTTTACATATATTTTGAGGTAGAGCTAATTTGTTAATTATATTTACAAGGAGTTGTAAAATAAATTAACCAAGCATTGTGGGACCCATTATATATGGATATAATGATAAAATATTACTTAAAATGTTAAGTACATATTATTTATTTATTTGTGTCATATAATTGTTATATGATCAAATTAACACTTAATTATATAAGATAATTAAGCGTATGATTAATAAGTATTTGTGGGACAAGTATCAAAAATCAAAATGGACCATATAAGGCAACATGTGGCCGGTCATAGTAGTAGTGTAGGTGATGATGATTGCTTTTGTTCATGCCCACAAGTCACATGCGATTATGACATGAATAGTATAACTAAAATCATTTCACTCAACACTACACTCCACCACTTTGCATGTGAATTAAAATAAGCAAAATAACAGCCTTGTAAGGCTCATATGGACTGGCCATATTGCCTATAAAAGGGCAATATGGTAGTTCATTTTGTGTTGTTCATTCTTGCTTATTTGCTTTATCTCACTAAAATCCTCTCATCTTTCTAAGACTCTCATATACTAATATTCACTAAGTATTACTATAGTAGTTGTATATTCTAATATTAATGTAACTTTTATTATTATCTAGTTAATAATAAGTTAAGTTTATTTGGGTTAATCTTGGGTGCAATTTAAAAGAAATCTTCTAGTTTGGCATTTTTGGAGGATCATCTATATAATAGCTCAAGAACAATAAGAAGGAGTTCTTGTTGTGCCCATCTCATTTCCATTTCAATGTGAGGAAATTTCTTCTTTTATATAAATGTCTTTATATTTGCATGCATGTTACATAGATCATTAAACACTAAATTAACAAGTAATTTAGTAACTAATTAGTGGAGTCTAATTAAGGTTTATGGACTTTCAGTTCCTCCTGCTAGTGTCTTTCAAACTCCTATGGCCCACAAGGTAGAATACCAAACAAAACTTCATCATCAACATCCTAAGGCATCACCGTCATAGCTCATCAAATCAGATTTCACTCATGTCCATAATCCTCAAGTAACATGGTTTTATCTACCATCACAACTTACTACTTCAAATGAGTCTCCAATACCATAAGATAAGATCACGTCTTCAAATCCCAGAAACAACCAAGTACTTTTTCACCAAGCATATACTCTAACACACACACACTAGAATCCATAAGAAGTCACGTAGTCTCAAAGGAATTTTACACCTCAAGGTATCATCCAAACTCCTAAGTTCAAAAGATTAAATCACTAATGGGTTAAGAAGTCCTAGCCAACTCATTCAACCTTACACCATCAAATACCATGAACTATTCACACATTAGTCATGGCAAGCATCAAGCATTAAAATCATCAAACTTATCTTACCACCTTTCCTCAGAGATACAACTAATCATCAATATAGGGTGAACTTAGATGTACACCATTTACCTCAAATCCCAAATTCATTCTAACCAACACTAACATCCCACAAAGTTCAAAATTCTTCCGACCAAGTATAATATACCACAAACAAAAGGGTAAGGTGTCCACAAAAGGTCACATGAGGAAGTTGAGAGTACCAATGGGTAAGAAGGAGGAGAATAACAAGAGTAATTTACAAGGGGAAAAGAAGTTAGAAGATAAAGAAGAACCTGTGGGAATATATCCGTATACATCCCTTTAATCTTACAGGATTATAATGAAATTACGATTTATTTGATTAACGGCTCATAAACAAAATTGCATAATAAACAAAGGGATTAGGAATAACCTTTAGTCCTCGTAAATTCGGCCTAAGAACAGATATCAAAACAGATATCCTCCTAATCGTCTCACCCAAGATTGATCGAGAAATGCTAGAAAATTAGAGAGAAAAAGAGTCTGTATCTTTTGTGTGATGTAAATTAATTATAAATGAATTAGAGTATTAGAATGAGTAAAACTCTACACATTTACTCCAATTCTCACGGCACCCATAAGAGAAAATAAGGGATATTTTTCTCTTATTTTGTTACCTATTTTGACCGAAATTCCTAGAGTGTATTTGGACTCTTTTTCGGTTATATTAGCTTCCATTTAATATAATGTTATACATATTATATTTGTCTAATATGTTGTCATACTTTTATAAGGTCCATTACAACATTTTGCAGTGGATATATTAACATAACAATAATTATGACAATCGTATAATATATACTTCAATTATAAATATCGGTATATTTATAATCCTGCTAATTAAATATAACGGTTTATGTTTAATTACGAATTAACATTTTAATTCGTTTAAGCTCACATTATATACTACAACTAAATATAACATTTTATATTTAATTACGAATTACAGTTAATTCGTCTAATCTAACATTATTTAATCAGTATTAAATAATTATATCATCATCACATTAAACACTGACTAACCTTTGAGTCATTTAATAAGGCATCAATATGATTATTTTTCTCAAATAATCACATCTCTCAATCAGATCCTTTAAGTGTGACTTTTAGGGACCAGTTGATTACCGCCATCTGCATGACAATAACGTCAAACTTATCTAGCAAGCCAACCGTTATTGATAAACGTTAATCAACTGATTACAATACAAAGTATACCCTGTGAACCTATAGAGATTTATTTATGTTATTGCACTAATTGTGGAGGACACTGGCTCCAACAATCTCCCACTTGTCCGTACAAGTGTATGTGCGATAACCGATTCTCATATCCATATTAAATTTCTCCCACTCAATGTAAAACAATTTGCAAAGTCCGTATTCACAAAGGTCGTATTTTACAAGTGATCTGTATCAAGAGTGGTTTCCCCGACTAGAGAGTAACTTAACTGATAAAAGAATCTTCATTCGAGCATGGCCATGCATTTCAGTTACAGCTCCTCGAGTGGCCCTGAGAAATATCATATCCTGATAAAGGTTGGATATTTTCTTCAACTCGAATCTTTCAGATACAAGCGCAGTATGAAATGACCCAGTGAAAATCTACTTAGCCTCCTGTTACGGTCGACCATGAGAAAGAAACCAAAGTCACCCAAAAACTGCCTTTATCTCAAGAGACATTCGATAGTCAAAAGAATCGACTCTAGGAACACTATGGATGTCCTATCCACGACCTGGCACCTAATGTTCTGAAACATTTAGGACTCCATAATGTCGTCACAAAATGTCCTGCGCAGTATCATTATAACCCGCATCTGTGATCGATCAGTCAACTGTTTGACTTATGGCTCGTTGAACCCACCATCAATCGACTTCACAGAATAATTGCCAGAATTATCAGCTCATGTAGGCGATTACGGACCAAAACAAAATATAATGTAATTCAGTTCACTTTGTGGTGTTCAATGTTGTCAGTACAACCCACATGAAAAACAAAATATAAAACAAAATTATGATTTCATAGATAGTTTTTATGAAAAATATACAGGTGTCTAATCCATATAAAACAACTAATACAACTCAGGAACACGTTTGATTCCCATGGAATTAACGTGCCCTTCATGCTTATCATATCTCAATGGTTTAGTGAGAGGATCTGCGACGTTATCATCCGTAACAATCTTGTCTATCATTATCTCCCTTTGCTCCACGTAATCTCGGATCATGTGAGCCTTCCGTTGTACATGCCTAGACTTGTTGCTGGACTTGGGCTCCTTAGCCTTGAAGATGGCACCACTATTATCACAATAGATGGTGATCGGGTCATCCGAACTAGGAACTACAGTTAGTTCTTGTAAGAATTGACGCATCCATATAGCTTCCTTCGCAGCCTCTGAAGCGGCATAGTACTCGGACTCAGTCGTAGAATCTGCTATAACATTTTGTTTGGAGCTTTTCCAGCTGACCGCAGCACCATTAAGAGTAGAGCTGGCAAGTCTGACCCGACCCGAGTGACCCGACCCGAAACCCGAGCAAAACCGACCCGACCCGACCCGAGAATACTGCAACCCGAAACCGACCCGACCCGACCCGATGACGACCCGTAACCCGTTTACGACCCGAAAATCAGTGACCCGAACCCGACCCGAACCCGACCCGACATTGACCCGACCCGATATTGACCCGATTAAATTGACGCTCTGACAATTATTAACCTTGATAATGATCAAAATGAAAGTGATTTATTGTTTAAATTGATATGTTTGACTTAATAATGAATTAATTAAACCAAATAATAATTTAAAACTAGATTTAATGGAAAAATATTGAAATATTGCGAAAAAATAATCGGACCCGATTACGACCCGACCCAAACCCGACCCGACCCGATGTATCATTTGACCCGAAAATGACCCGACCCGATAACGACCCGAACCCGACCCGACCCGACCCGGAAGGGTTGTCTGACCCGATACGACCCGAACCCGATACGACCCGAACCCGACATGACCCGACCCGAACCCGACCCGACTGACCCGATTGCCACCCCTAATTAAGAGTAAACACGAATCCAGACTGAGATTTCGAGTCATCTCGATCCGTTTGGAAGCTAGCATCTGCGTAACCGGTTGCGCATAGCTCAGTGTCACCTCCATAAGTCAATACCCAATCCTTAGTCCTCCGTAGGTACTTAAGGATATTCTTAACAGCTATCCAGTGTGTTTCACCTGGATTGCCTTGTTAACGACTCGTCATACTCCATGCATATGCCACGTCTGGACGTGTGCATATCATGGCATACATGATCGATCCTATAGCTGATGCATAAGGAATCCGACTCATGCGCTCGACCTCTTCCGATGTCTTTGGTGCCTGAGCTTTACTCAAATGCATCCCAGAGACCATTGGAAGTTTCCCCTTCTTGGAGTTGGTCATGCTGAACCTCTCAAGAATCTTATCTATATAAGACTCCTGACTGAGGGATAACATCCGTCGTGATCTATCTCTGTAGATACGGATCCCCAAAATTCTTTGTGCCTTGCCCAGATCTTTCATCTGGAAATGGTTCTTTAACCAAACTTTACCGAAGTTAAGAGAGGTATGTCATTCCCAATCAAGAGTATGTCATCGACATACAATATTAGGAAGACAATCTTACTCCCACTCGACTTGATATATAAGCATGGTTCCTCGACCGATCGAGTAAATCCATTCTCTTTTATCACCTGGTCGAAACGATGATTCCAACTCCGAGAAGCCTGCTTAAGTCCATAGATGGAACGCTTAAGCTTGCAGACCTTCTTAGGATTTTTAGGATCAATGAAACCTTCGGGTTGTACCATGTACAACTCCTCCTCCAAATAACCGTTTAAGAAGGCGGTTTTCACATCCATCTACCAAATTTCATAGTCATGAAAAGCGGCAATCGCTAAGATTATCCGAATGGAACGCAGCATAACTACGGGTGCAAAAATTTCATCATAGTGCAATCCTTGCACTTGAGTGAAACCTTTTGCCACTAGTCGTGCCTTGTATGTATCTGGTTGTCCTTCTACAGAATGCTTTATTTTATAAAGCCATTTGCACTGAAGAGTCCGAACCTTATCAGGTAAGTCAACCAGATCCCATACGTTATTCTCATACATAGAGTCCATCTCGGATTGCATGGCTTCAAGCCATAGCTTAGAGTCGGAACAGGTCATGGCACCTTTATAGGTAGCGGGTTCGTTACTCTCTAGGAGTAAAACGTCATCTCTCCCATTCTCCTCGACCATACCAATGTAGCTGTCTGGAGGAAT
>JAIUZE010072795.1:0-12431 GCA_022085475.1 Heliosperma pusillum
AAATGCACAAGTATCACCCTGCAAATGGCAGATAGTTCTCTAAAACAACCTATGGGAGTTTTAGAAGATGTACATGTTAGAGTAGGGAAGTTTTTCATTCCGGTCGATTTCATAGTGTTAGATATGGCTGAAAATTCGCAAATCCCTATCATATTAGGAAGACCATTTCTACACACTGCGGGAGCAATAATCGATGTCAAGAATGGAAAATTGACATTAGAAGTAGGTGATGATAAAGTCACCTACAACTTAAACAGTGCAATGAAGAGCCCTATGCTTGAAGAACCTTGCTGTTTTCTTGACATTGTCGACTCAATCATTGATGAATCTCTGTATCCATCAATAATTGAGGATCCTTTAGAAGCAATTTTATTGTTAGAAGATATCTCTGAGAACGACAATTTTGAGATCAGTGAGCTGGAAAGGGACTTGACTGGTAAAGAGATACCGTCTGAAGAAGTTGAGGAGTTTATAAGCTTAATTGATGCTTCTGCTAAGGCAGAAGTACATAAACCTGAACTTAAACCTCTTCCCTCAAATCTAAAATATGCTTTTTTAGATGAGTCTGAATACTACTCGGTCATGGTGAGTGCTCTTCAAGATGAAAATCAGTTAAACTCACTATTGACTATCTTGAGAAAACATAAAAAGGCAAAAAGCTATAAACTTGAAGACCTCACAGGCATAAGCCCCGACTTTTGCATGCATATAATTAACTTAGAAGAAGGTCAAAAACCTTTTGTTCAAGGTCAACGCCGTCTTAAACCAAACATGCAAGAAGTAGTTAAAGCTGAAGTTATGAAATTCCTAGATGCTGGCATAATCTATGCAATCTCTAACTCAAAATGGGTTAGCCCTGTCCAAGTTGTTCCTAAGAAAGGAGGAACAACAGTAGTCAAGAATGAGAAGAATGAGCTCATCCCCACAAGGATTGTGACGGGATGGCGTATGTGCATTGACTACAGGAAGTTGAATCAATCAACTAGAAAAGATCATTATCCTCTGCCCTTCATTGATCAAATGCTAGAGAGGTTAGCTTGCCACAAATATTTCTGTTATCTAGATGGTTACTCAGGATTTTTCCAAATTCCTATCCACCATGAGGACCAAGAGAAAACCACCTTCACCTGTCCCTATGGCACTTTTGCTTATCGCCGAATGCCATTTGGCCTATGTAATGCACCTGCAACTTTCCAGCGTTGCATGACTAGTATCTTTTTCGATTCTGTTGAGACTATCATGGAGGTATTCATGGACGACTTCAGCGTCTATGGCATTTCCTTTGATAATTGTTTGACAAATCTATCCAAGGTATTGCAACGCTGTGAAGAAGTCGACCTTGTTCTCATCTGGGAAAAGTGTCACTTCATGGTGAACGAAGGTGTAGTTTTAGGACACATCATTTCTGAAAGAGGTATTGAAGTGGATCGAGCTAAGATCCAAGTTGTCGAGCAACTGCCACCACCTGCTAATGTAAAAGGAATCAGGAGTTTCCATGGCCACGCCGGTTTCTACCGACGGTTTATTAAAGATTTTTCTAAAATAGCCAAGCCCCTGACTGAGCTCCTTTTTAAGGATGCGCCTTTTAATTTCACGAAGGAATGCCTTGAGGCATTCAACAAAATCAAACGCGCTCTAATCACCGGACCTATATTCCAGTCACCTGATTGGAATCTTCCATTTGAACTTATGTGCGATGCGAGTGATTACGCCGTTGTAGTTGTTTTGGGGCAAAGAAAGGAAAAGTTCCTTCATGTTATTTACTATGCTAGTAAAACATTAGATCCTGCCCAAATCAACTATGCCACTATTGAAAAAGAACTTCTTGCCATTGTCTACGCCTTAGACAAATTCCGTTCTTACCTTATAGGATCGAAAGTTATTGTTTACACTGACCACGCTGCTTTGAAATATCTGCTTTCAAAGAAAGAGGCATAACCTCGACTTATCCGATGGATCTAACTCTTTCAAGAGTTTGATCTAGAGATCCGGGATAAGAAAGGAGCAGAAAATGTAGTCGCTGACCATCTTTCAAGGATAAGAGTAAATGAAATAGGATTGCCTACACCAATTAATGATTCGTTTGCTGATGATTCATTAATGGCGATTACTGACTCTTCTCCTTGGTATGCTGATATGGCCAATTTTCTTGTCAGTCGACAGCTACCTTCTCACCTTTCTTATAACCAAAGGAAACGATTTTTGCATGATGCAAAATTCTTCGTTTGGGATGATCCTTATCTTTTTAAGCAGTGTTCTGATGGTCTTTATAGACGATGTATCCCCCAATGGGAAGTTAAAGGAGTTTTAGAAGGATGCCACTCATCTGCTTATGGTGGTCATCATGGTCCGTCCAAGACCGTAGCCAAAGTCTTACAATCCGGGTTTTTCTGGCCCTCGATGTTTAAAGATTCAAAAGATTTTGTTATGGCTTGTGACGCTTGTCAACGAATGGGTCAAATATCCAAGAGACATGAGATGCCTCAAAATGGCATATTAGAAGTTGAAATATTCGATGCCTGGGGTATTGACTATCAAGGACCATTCCCTTCTTCTAACGGAAATCGTTACATCTTAGTCGCTGTTGACTATGTTTCCAAGTGGGTAGAAGCAATCGCCACTCCCACTAATGATGCTAGAGCTGTGATACGGCTATTTAAGAAGATCATCTTTCCACGTTTTGGTGTACCCAGAGCCGTGATTAGTGATCGATGAACTCATTTTGGAGAAAAGCAGTTAGACACTCTGCTTGCCAAATATGGTGTGTATCACAGACGAGGATTAGCCTACCATCCTCAGACCAGCGGTCAAGTAGAAGTCTCAAATCGAGAGTTGAAAACAATTCTTCAGAAAGTAGTCTCAAGATCTAGAACTTATTGGAGTAATAAGCTCGATGACACCTTATGGGCTTATCGCACAGCTTTCAAAACCCCGATTGGAACATCTCCTTATCGATTGGTTTATGGAAAGGCCTGTCATCTTCCTGTCGAGTTAGAGTATAAAGCTTACTGGGCTATCAAAGAACTCAATTTAGACACTAAGCTTAACGCTGATAGGAGACTTTTGCAACTCAACGAGCTAGAAGAATTTCAATTGCAAGCTTATGAGAATTCTAGGATCTATAAGGAAAAAACGAAGCGTTGTCACGACAAGAGGATAATTAAGAAGGAGTTTAATGTCGGTGACCAAGTACTTCTTTTCAACTCCCGTTTGAAAATTTTTCCGGGAAAACTTCGATCACGATGGTCTGGACCATTCACGGTCACATATGTGAGCAAGTACGGCTATGTGGAACTCATGACTAGCAATGGTGAGAAATTCAAAGTTAATGGACACAGACTGAAACTCTACTAAAGCAATTCTATCATCGGATGTTTAGATATTGTCTATACGGAGCGTCCATTACAGACCCAATGATTTTATAGAAAAATTCGTCGAGCAAGACGTTAAACAAGCGCTTCTCGGGAGGCAACCCGTGTTTTCCCTTTTTGCATTTTTATTTTTGTTTTTTCCCTTTTACGTTGTTTTGTTAGATTTCTTTGCAGATGAAAGAGTTTTTGAAGAATCTCTGACGACCTTCCTTGTCATGTCCAAAAGGCTAGCTTGGGGGAGTCCGCACTGGCTAGTACACTTCATTCTTCTTTCATTTTTCCTTTCTTCCCATTAAGCATCTCATTGCATATTTGGTTTTTGTGCTCACATTGAGGACAATGTGATGTTTAGCTTGGGGGAGGGATTGCATTTTCCCATTTTTGCATTTTAGTTATATTTTTCAAATTTTGAATAAGAAAGAGAAGATTTTAGAGAGAACTTTGAACACAATTGAATGCTTTTCATGCTTTGCTTGCTTATCTGTTACGCTATCATGTTACATTTTCCAAAACTTAGAGCTTTCAAAAGATAATGATTCAATATTCATTGAATTTTGCATACATGGGGAAGTCTTGTACACAGTAGGCATGGATTGAATCTATAGATGAGTACGCTTGATCTTGACATTTGGCAGACTACATATGTTGTAAGGTAGAACCTCCTTAGACTGGTACATCCATACCCAGTCTCATCTAGGTGTGTGTAGTTCTCCTTGTGATGTGTGTCATGTCAAAACGCATAAGTATGGTTCTTATTTCATTTCTATAAGCATTGCATTCATGATTCACTAAGATTTGAAGCCTTATTCACTTTATTTTGCCCCTCAAAATTAGCCCCTTCATACAAATGCTTAACAAAAATAATAGCTACAGATAAAAACTGCCTACCTTTTGAGCTAGTAGCTAGACTATGGTGTGTGGGTGCTCTTTTGAGAAGATTTGTTCTTATCTGTCAAAGTGAATTGGGAAAACGAAAAAGTTCAAGAAGCGAAGTTGTGTTCAGAGAAGAAAAAAAAAAGAAAAAAAAAATCAAAGAATAGAAAAATAGAAAAATCAAAGAAAAAGAAAGAAAAAGAAATAAGAAAAGAAGTTATGAGTATCTCCTAAAAATGTCAAATTAATAGAAGGAGTTTACCCTTGTGTTTCGTGTGTAATAAGCCAATCTGTTGATTCTTGCTTCGCTATTTGTCTTTTGGGAATTAACCGGAAGTCTGGATTGAGTATTCATTTATCATTGGTCAGTTGCTAGCTCACTATAACCTTCATTTGACCATAACTATTTGTCCACCTTTCACCCATTTCCCAAAGCCTTCTTCCTATTTTTCCGGCTTCTTTTCTATGTGCATTATGATCTTTGACTTGTGTTTTGAATTGTTTACCATATTAGACTGCGGACACATTTTCATAAGTCGTAGATAGGTGAGTGTCTCAAACATTTACACATAAAGAAATCACCTTTTTACATACATTGAGTGTTCGAGTGCGCCGTGAGAGTCCATTTGTCAAAAGATCATGCAAGAGCCGAAATTCTGTAGTGAAATTCTTTGCGCTACGCCGTTATGTAAATCTCAGCCATGTTTATGTATCATTCTTGCCCACGTTGCTTTTGGGTTATGATTCATTATGTTTTCAAAAGCTTTATGTTGAGATTTGTTTCTTGATGGTATAGTAGCCAATGCTTGCAACCTTGTCCTGGTATTGTTTGTTATATTTGCTTGAGGACAAGCAAAGGTTTAGCTTGGGGGAGTTTTATAAGTGAATATTTGTATGATTTTAACCCCTACTTTAGCTCGGTTTTGTATGTCATTTGTGCTTTGTTAAGCCATTTTATGAGCTAATATCGTCTTCTAGGCGAATTCCTGTGTTCTAACTTGTTTTGTAGGGAAAGTGACGTTTCTACGCCCTTTTTCTATATTCCCGAGCATTTGCCTAGAACCCGACGATTCAAAGAAGAAAGCTTGACCATGTGTAAGGCGTTTCAAGAAGGTTCACTAACTTCAGAGAGAGAAGAAGCGGAGACGGTTTCGTAGTTGTCGAAGACCAATCAATTAGACGGGAGAATTCATCGCTTTACATCATACCTTATCAACAAACCCGATTGTATAAGTCAAGGGGGAGGTTGTAAGTCAAGTCAAAGCGAAGGAAGATGAAGCGTTAGTCAAGAGTTTCCAGAAGACGACTTACCCGATCGGGTAAGTGTGTACCCGATCGGGTATGTGTGCTGCTTCGAGCATTGAGGCTCCTTCATCCTATTTTTGACCTATGTATTTAATGCCCGACCTCTTCTCCACGAAACCCTAATACTATAAATAGATGCTCTAGCCTCACAACACAAAACACTCTCATACACTATCTTACACAATCTAATCCTATATTTCATACAATCTTCTTATTAGTTCTCTCTTTAGTTTTAGTTTTTCTAGTTTAGTTTACCTTCTTCTTTTGTCTTTTGTTTCTAGTTTATTTATGTCCATTTCATATCAAAACATTAGTTTAGTTCAATAAGAATTTCAATCTTTGTATCTACTTTGTTGGGTTCAAGAGTTGTAATTCAAAGTACGGTATTTCTATGCGAGGGATTTCTATTATTGTTATCGCTTTCATCGTCGATCGTCACCTAGGTATTCCTAATTTATCCTTTGCTTATTGTTCTTTATTGCTTCCCATTTGATTGTCAATTTCTATTTTCATTAGATTCATTTTCATGCTGTTATAATCATAGTTTCATTTCTTATATTGTCATATAGCGTCGTTATTATCGCCACATAGAGAGTCTAAGTTATTTTCAAAACCAACTAAAAATGCTTACCTTAACTTTCATTGTTAATATCAACATAACCATGAGTGAGTAGTCACCTTTCTAGGGTGTAGGGTAGACATGTTAGATTGATTAAAAGATGATAATTGGATAAAGGAAATTGTGCTTTTAAAACATTGTGTCTATGCATGTTTGGACTTTAACGATAGTTGACGATTCTTGATCACAATCATTGACTAGTGTTGTAACACCCCGAAATGTACCCTATTTTTCTAGTAGAAATATTTTACGAAATATTTTCAGCAAATTTAAGTTTTAATTTAGAATTTTACGTTCCGAGTCGAATTTAGAATTTCCGAGTTCGTATTTGGAATTTCCGCGAGATTCCATGAGAATCCCGTCTTAAGGCGACTTTGACTTTTCTTGACTTTTGAGTCATCTTTGACTTTTCCTGACTTTTGAGTCGTCTTTGACTTTTCGTGACTTTTGAGTCGTCTTTGACTTTTCTTAACTTTTGAGTCGTCTTTGACTTTTCGTGACTTTTGAGTCGTCTTTGACTTTTCTTGACTTTTAAGCCGACTTTGACTTTCGTTGACTTTTCCGACTCACCCTTTACTTATACTCCCTCATACTCCTTAACCTAATTCATTCTAACACAAACACAAACACCTTACTTCTTCCTTAAGCAAAAATCCAAACCCTTGCCTCCATAAACTTTCCGATCTTGAAATCATCGTAGCTCATTCGTTCTTTGCCTAAATTCACGTAAGTTCGTCTCATTCTTCCCCTCTTACCTGCCTCTATCCGTATTGGTAATAAAATTACCGTCTTTCTCGCTTTTTAAATTATCCGTCTTTCTCAAGGTGAATGATATTCGTCTTTTATTATCTAATTGTATGTAGGTGGAGACTAGGAAGGTTTAGAATACGATATCATTTACGCGTAAAGGTAACGGTGAAGGGTTACTCGGTATCATTTACGTGTTTTACATGCTTTATATGCTAGGATTCGTATTTAGAATACGATAAGTAAGTTAGGAATTATGTTATGGATAATAATTGTTGTTGTTTGATGATTGTTGATGACGAATATTGATTGTTGATAGTTATTAGAGAGGAATTATGAGAATTGGAAATGATAGGATTGAATTTTGTTGAAGGCTCTCGAGTGAATTGGTAACAGGAGTTTCACGGTCGTGGGATGTCATTTCACGGTCGTGAAACTCATTTCACGGTCGTGAAATACAAGTCACGGTCGTGACTTGTGCAGTTTCACTACACTGACACTTTTTCGTAAAATGATCATATCTCCTTCGTTACTTGCTTGTTTTGGGCTTGTGACCACTCGTTGGAACCGTAAGAGGATAAGCTATCACCTCAACTTAGAATTTATGTATTCCCATATCTAGACCTCTAGTTATGACGTTTTGAAGTGAACCCTTGTTTTAGTTAGTTTCCAAACTTGTTGTTTTGGAGAGGTATCTATGTTTCTTATTTATTATGCTTCTTAAACTTGGTCAAATGCTTATGTATCATGTATTGATTTATGTTTTGGATATATGATATTCTCATTCGCTTGTATCACATGTTTTGAGACGGTTTTTGTTATGTTCCTACTTTGAGTCGGTTTTCACAAATGATACGGCTTGAGCACTATTTTGTCTTGTGCTTTGTACTCTCATTTCCTTGGCTACCTTCCCGTTCGTAAGGCTGGAATGTCGGAACGGAGAGGTATCCTACTGCTTAAATGCATGTGTTAGTGGGCATACGACGACGTTGTTGGGAGTTGAACGCTATGCGTTGATCGACCCGGCCGTCAAATTTTGTGTACTTGCGAGGTGGTGTTATTTGCATGTAGCGTACCGCATGTTATGAGGCTTGAGCTCGTTTTCCGCCTCTTTCGTGAATTGATCTACCGAATTTGGGGTACCTCTACTCTCGTGCATATATATTTGTAAAGACCGAGTCTTGGATGCGAAACGTCATCGCTTGTCGAATCGGAACATGATTTATTCCGAGAGTCTGGCCAGGTTTAGACTAGGACCGTATTATTATCGTCGTCCTACCAGGAGGAAATTAGTCTACATATACGAAATGTCATCGTGTATGAGTTGAGGGAAATGTCATCCGTGAAGGCCTTTTAATCATACTTGCCATGTACACGATGCTAGTGCGTTTCATTTACCGTGAGAGATGTCGTCTTGTGTCGTTCTTTGAATGCGTGATTTCATGATCTTGTTCATGGTCATTGCATGATTGGACACCGTCATGTCGTGGTTCGTGAATGGATGATAATATGTTGGATTTAATGTGATTATCGCATGACTTGACTGGTTTGTCTGTCGAGTCTCAATCTTATCAATCTTATACCGCTAACGGTGAGATGCAAGCCCTAGTGAGCGTATTCGATTGCCTAAGAGTGTCTTTCCCGAGTCTTTGAATAACATGATGGATTCGGATTTGATTTCCACATGATCTTATCATTATCTATTGGATTGCCTATCTATCCTTATCGTATCTCACATGTATATCTATATATGCATGATTTTACTTTTGTATTTCCTTATATGTACGTTTAATGTGATATGGCTGGGAGAACCCGGAGTTACTCCCCACTGATTGTGGCGTTCATGTTTTTCATAAATGAACAGGTTGCTTGCATGGATGGCTTTTTGCTTATGCTATTTTGGGTTCGGGTGTGAGCTAGCGGGCTTTGTCCCTGGATGAAACACCTCTAGACGTTGTTTAGCTAGTTGCTAATTACTTTGTCTTTTGTTAACACTTTGAGAGACTACGTCTCTTGTGGTATTTTTATTTAGTTTGTAATATTTTGACACTCCTCGTATTTTTCTATCTTGCATGTATAAAGGTTTTTTTTAAAATACCGTATTTTCCGCTATATAATTCACATGCTTGTATGTTTTATATTTCCGCATTCGCGAGGGTTGTCACAGTTGGTATCAGAGCTTTATCGCTCCCGACGCACACACGTGAACCCTAAACTTAACTACTTTTGACCTTGAAAATAATAAATGAAGATGGGTAGACTTAGGTTAATGACCTAAGTAGTAAGTCGTGGTGACTTGAGTTTTTCGTTTTCTAACTTGTTTTGGTTTGAATTTTGGTGAGTGTTTTATTTTTGTTTGTATCTAAAACCGATTTTTAAGGTGGATCATGTTTAACCATAGAAAATAGTCGCGCTTTTAACGAAGATTTGACGATTGACAAGCCTAATTGAAGTGTATTTCTTTCTCTCATCTATGAATTGTCTCGTCCTAATTTATAATGCTCTCTTCTTCTATCTAGGTGCTTCTTTTCTTCTCTCCATCTTGTTTGCCTCTTGGAAGTTCCTCTTGATAGTTTCCTTCCATCTTACCATTGGTATCCTTACCTTCCTCTTGTAACATTTTTGTGGATGTCATACCCAATTGTTGGTGGTATATTATTCTTGGTCGGAAGAACTTGAAATTTTGTGGAATATTAGTGTTGTTAGAATGAATTTGTGATTTGAGGAAAATGGTGTAGATCTAAATTCACCCTATATTGATGATTGGTTGTAACTCTAAGTAAAGGTAGTAAGATGAGTTTGATGATTTTAATGCTTGATGCTTGTCATAATGGTGTGTAATAGTTCATGGTATAATTCGTGGTGTAAGGTTCAACTGAGTTGGCTATGAACTTCTTAACCAAGTAGTGATTTAGGCCTTTGGACTTATCAGTTTAGTATTGTTTTGAGACCAGGCTTAGGATATGTCTAATTGGTGTAAAGAATAAGTTTTGATGTATCTTGAAGGTGCGAAATACTTTTTGAGCTTAAGTGACCTTCTGTGGTTTTTCCTATTGTGTGTTTGTGAGTATAGGCTTGGTGGAAAAGCTTTTGGCTATAGCTCTTGGATTTAAAGATATGATCTTATCTTATGGCATCGGAGACTCATTTGAAGTAGTAAGGTTTCGGTAAGTTGAACCATATTCCTTGAGGATTATAGATATAAGCGAGATTCGATGATGTGAGTTATGATGGAAATACCTTGGGACGTTAATGATGATGTTTGACTTGAGGTCGTACTTTGTTAATAATGAACTCGTGGGCTATATGATATTGTTAATGACGTTTTGTTCGGTGTTCTACCTTATGGTCATAGGAGTTGAAAAGAGATTAGTATGGAGAATCCCTTATTGGTTCTTCGGTTTTTGAAACTTTTGGTAATGTGTCAAATTATGGAGTTGAGAGAATGTTACTATGCTTGAGTTGCAATTCCGCATTTGGGATTCCGTGAGAATATGAAAGGATGGATGAATTGGGTTGTAGTCGATTTATCAAACCTAGGTGTACTTTACTTTGATGATTGTACGTGGTACGATGGTTCCTTGTAAGAGGCCTTTGTTTGGGATGAGTTGCTTTACTATCACCCTAAGTCTGAAAGGAGAAACTTTGTGGATTAAATCTTAAACCCTTACTCGTGCCATCATTCCTTTTCATTTCCATTCTTGAATGTTTTTGTCAATATTGATCTTTAAGAAATTACAAGCTCGTACTTTCTTTCTTACTCAGATATCTTCATAACTCTACTATCTGCTTTGTCTCTTCCTCAACCTCGTTTTCCTTTTTTGCCTTCGCCTTTTTCATCTTATCGTAGTCTTTAGTGACGCTTCCTAATGTTCCCTGTATCATGTTCATTTATCCCTACTCTCTTGAGAGGTAGTTTTTCTTATTAGCTAACGTAAGGGTTAGTAGGTGTGTTTTGAAGAAGTTTTGAATATGGTACCTAACCGTCCTATTAAACTAGTTTCATGTTTAGATGATTATAAGGATTTGAGGATAGCTTAGGATGAAACTCTCCTAGTGGTTTTAGACTATGAAAGCTTAATGTTGCAATGTCGTTTTGAGGATCGAAATAATCATAATGATAGTTGGTAGTTGTGGTTAAGAATTTTAGTGATTCTTTAAGTGTTACTTGGGAGATTGTGGTCTTTAAATGTTGGATCCTAACGGGAACAATTACCTTGTGGAATTTTGGATTTGGATGACCAAACTTGAGGAATATTGTCATAAGCTAAGACCGATGTATTGAGAGTTTGAAGGATCTAAATAAATTGATTTACGGTCGCATTGCCCAATGATTGGCAAAAGTTAAGTGAAATGAGATTGTGTGACTAATCTCTTTTGAGGTTGGTGATTTAACTTTTGAAGATGAGAAGGTTCATTGTTAATAGCTTAGGATAATGAATTTTGGAATAAATTGGATCAAAGGATTTCATAGTAAGCCTCTTTTACCTTGTGGTTGTTAGCGATCATGTTTCCCTAGAGATAAATATTTTGTGAGTGTGATAATAAGCTTCTTGAGGAGATAAGAAGATTAGATGCGTAATGAAATCTTCATGTGGATTGTAGTTGTGATGGGTCTCCGTGCGATGGACATCAGTAGATTCTAATTGGATTCGAATAATTGGGATTTGTTACTCGAAGTTTCGTGATTATGGAATATTTTTGTAGGAAATCTGATGATTGAAAATGATGAGTTGCAAATTGGGTAAATTGTATTCTCTTGAGGATTTGGTTATTAGTAGAGTAAGTGATGTCGAATTCTTGTAGATCTTCCTGCCGACTTCATCGTGATTCTTCCTATCCCTAAGAGTTCGATTTGTTTCGTTTTTGCGTGTTTTGTATATATTTTGTTATCGTGATTTGTGAACTTTAAGTTCGCGTCGCTCTATGTACGTGTAATGTTTTGTTATTTGATTTTATCTTTGATAAAACTTTCAAATTTCCATATTATATTTCTAATTTAACGTTTCAAAGAAGTTTAAAGATGGTTTGTGTACCCTCTTTTTGGAGAAAATGGATTTCTTTTGCTTTTATATTTGGATTTTGCGTTTGGTTGGATGTTTGCACATGTTATTGGAGACGCGTCTGATAACTAGTCCTGCACTTACTAACGTTGTTTTGAATTTCGATTTCACTATTTTGACTTTGCTTTTTGGATAATTAGAGTTCTCGTTCGCGACGAGCATTCTTGAGATCCGTAAGTAAAGTTTCACACTTATGAAAAATTTCCTTAAAACCGTTTCGAGAAGAACATCATTTCATAAATGTTTTCCCTTGTAAAAGCTTTCGTGTTGATTTTGTAAACCGATTCTTGTCCTTGATACTTTTGTTTTCTACTCTCAAGTTTCGAGGACGAAACTTTTTAAAAGGTGGGGTGATTGTAACACCCGGAAATGTACCCTATTTTCTAGTAGAAATATTTTACGAAATCTTTTCAGCAAATTTAAGTTTTAATTTATAATTTTATGTTCCGAGTC
>JAIUZE010072797.1:0-13226 GCA_022085475.1 Heliosperma pusillum
CACAATCAATATCCATATCTCCTCATATCTACTAAGGCCATTCATTCTTTCATAAATAAAAACTTTACTGAAGACAAATCCCCGACCCAAGTCCCGCGACGGGTCATAAGTCAAAACGGGGCTGACTAGATCATAGTTTGACCAAACCCGTTTGGTCAAACCGGCTAGAAACAGAGTCTTAGCCATTTAGGCTTGAACATAAGAACATCATATTCATTTCATGCTATTTTATTCTAATTTC
Source organism: Heliosperma pusillum (assembly GCA_022085475.1). Classification (NCBI taxonomy): domain Eukaryota; kingdom Viridiplantae; phylum Streptophyta; class Magnoliopsida; order Caryophyllales; family Caryophyllaceae; genus Heliosperma; species Heliosperma pusillum. Next base: position 242 of record JAIUZE010072797.1, read on the forward strand.
TAACATGTGAATTATTAATTCTTACGAAACCCGCTTGACTTAAGGAATCTCAAATTAAACTTAAATCTCATGTTATAATTTCTAACATGTGAGAAACAATAATATTATGAAAACCGTTTAATTAAATAATTTACTTCTTAAAATTTCCCACTTGCTAAATATTACAAAACATGATATAATAATAACACTAAACTCAAAAACCGTCACAAGCCCAAAGGGGCTCACGGATCATGGGCTGGACCGAGAGTGAACCGGGCCTGGACTGGGCCCACGGGCCTGGTTTGGCCGGTTTTGGTCATTGATTTCTAAAATCGTTTCTTAATATTTCCCGCATGCTTAACATATTTAAAACACGTCAAAACCACAACAAAACAATCAAGTATCGACACAAGCCCAAAGGCCAACAACGGACTAATCCAGACCGGCCTGGACCGGCCTGAACCGGCCACCATACACGGCCACCACCAACACAACCCCAAATTTATTCCTAACATGTTTTAATTAACAACCATCCATTTTAACAACCAATTCAACCATCATGCATACTAAAATTATGATTATGAACAAATCATCCAACATGTCAAAAACACTAAACATGTTAAATATTCATAAAACTTAATAATAATAACAACCTAGCATGTTACTAATTAAAACCGTAAATAACAATAACAACAACTAAAGTATGTGACATTAATTCGTCGAGTAACTCGGTAATCGTTACCTTAGCTAGCACAAAACCAAGTAGCACCAAAATAAGAACTAAAAAACCGTCTACTAATCTTCTTCTAAAATATACGAGTCACCAAACTCGTCTTCATAATCTTCTCCTATAAGAAATGACAAAAATAACATTATTAGAATTAAAACTTGATTTCAACAATTAAAGTGTTGAAAACGATCTTGTCGGAATTGAAAATAAAACGTACTCGGAGATGAAGAGCGGAGAGGAGACTTTAGAAATATAATTTATAACGGATTAGGCCAAGTAACGAAGGGTTTGTGACGATTTTGCTCAAGAACGATCAAGAACGATCAAGAACACCAAGAACAATTATGATTATAATAAAGAAGGTATTAAGTAGATATTAAGTTGATTTAATGTAAAATGAAAAGATAATTAGTGAGTAAGAGGGGGAGGGTGTGCCGTGTAATTATAGGGGATTAATGGAGTCGGGTTTTGAACTTGTTGTTACGGGATTGACTCGGGTTTTATAAATATATTATGGTAATTATTTAGATATTATTAGATATTATTTTAGTTTAATCAAATATCTAGATATTATTTAGATATTATGTTAGTTTAATCAAAAGAAAGGAAAATATCTAATCCTAAGAGGAAGAGGAAGAGGCGTGTGGAGTAGGAGGAAATCGGGTCTGTTTTTAAGCGATTTGTTTTAAATTGACAGATCGATAAAGTTACAAATATCTTAGATATTTGTATTAGTTTAATCAAAGAAATCAAAAGATCTAAAATGAGTGGAAAGAGGTTACTTTGGCCGTGGGGTCCACGTAGGAGTCGGTTTCGGGTTTGTTTCGGAACTTAAGTTGACTCGGGAATAGTTAAATGAAGTTCGGGTTTAAACCGTAAAACCTATTCTTTAATTCCTAATAAATTCAAAATAATTATATTAAATTATCATAAATTCAAATAAATCGTAATAAATTAAAATAAAATAAATTTATTATTTTTCCAATATAATTTCGGTCTTTCAAATTACGGGTTGTTACAATCACCCCTCCTTTTAAAAAGTTTCGTCCTCGAAACTTAGAAGGAGAAATGTGACATATATGTAGGTCTATTTCAAACCGTTTAAAAATATATTTGTAATGAAAATACAGGGTCTTATCAATGGGGCGGAAGGTTCTCGTCTGCAGTCAAGAACATCGACGTCCCAAGTCAAAGACTTAAAAGATACTTTTTCGCATCAACAAATGAGAAAACTAGTTATCGAACGTCTCCAATAACGAGTCTCAACACTCCTTGACGGTAAAACTACTTGAAATCATCAAACATTTCCAAAAGCTTTTAGTTCAAAAATTCTATAGTAAATATAATAACTCTACTATCTATGCCTAAAATTTCTAACTAAAGCTTCTAATAATCTATCTATAAGAGATGATATTCGATAGAAGGAACGGAATATTCGAAAGAATAAATCGAATAGAAAGAGGGAAGAAAGAAGGAGATTTACCTCAATCAAAGAGCTCGGGATATTTAGCTAACATTTTAGCTTCGGGTTCCCAAGTTTCCGCTTCAACGTTTCCACAACGCCAAAGGATACGAACTAAGGGTACCACTTTGTTTCTGAGTTGCTTGCTAGCCCTTTCAAGTATACAATCGGCCTTTCTTCCAAAGCCAAATTAGGTTCCAAGTCCAACACTTCTTCTTGAATAATATGACTCGGATCACTAATATACTTCTTCAATTGAGAAACATGGAACACATCATGAACTTTACTCAAGTTCGGAGGTAATTCCAACCGATAAGCAACGGGACCAACTCTCTTAAGCACACGAAACGGTCCAATATATTTAGGACTCAACTTTCCCTTCACTCCAAACCGTTTTACTCCTTTCATCGGTGACACTTTAAGGAATACTCGGTCATCAACATCAAATTCAAGTGGTCGACGACGGACATCGGCATAGGATTTTTGTCTATCTTGAGCGGCTTTCATTCGCTCACGAATGACTTGAACTTGATCAATCGTTTCAGTCACTATGTCGGGACTCAACACATGATCATCCTGGACTTGATCCCAACAAACCGGACTACGGCACTTCCTACCGTATAAAGCCTCGTACGGTGCCATCTTGATAGAAGCATGGTAACTGTTGTTATAAGAAAATTCAACCAGGGGCAAACACTTCTCCCAAGAAGCGTGAAAGTCTAAGGCACAAGCCCGGAGAAGATCTTCCAAAGTTTGGATCGTTCTCTCGGTTTGACCATCAGTAGCGGCATGAAATGATGTGCTCATCAACAATTTACTACCCATGGCTTCTTGTAAAGCCGTCCAAAATCAGGAACAGAATCTCGGATCACGATCTGAAACTTTATCTTTAGGAACTCCATGGTAGCGTACTATCTCTTTCACATAGGCACCAGCTAAGACCTCTATATTCCAAGTTTCTTTGATAGGCACGAATCTGGCACACTTGGTTAGACGGTCTACAATAACCCAGATGGCATCCTTTCCACTAGAAGTTTTAGGTAAAGCCATCACGAAGTCCATAGAAATAGACTCCCATTTCCAAAGAGGAATTTCCAAAGGTTGTAGCAAACCTCCGGGTCTTTGATGTTCGATCTTCACCTTCTGACAAGTAAGACATTTACTAACATACTCCTTTACTTCAATCTTCATCCTAGGCCACCAAAACTGTGGTCTCAAATCTTTATACATTTTGTCACCGCCAGGATGAATAGAATAAGGAGAAAGGTGAGCTTCATCAAGTATTCTCTTTCTCAACTCGGCACTTCTCGGAACATACATTCTACCATGGTAAACGAAGGTAGCCATCATTATCCACCACACAATCCTTAGCTTGCCCAAGTAGGATTTTTGCTCGTATGGCGATGAAAGTAGCATCCTCCGGTAATAAGTACGAATCTCTCGATAGAAATCGGGTTCCGCAGTCAAAGCAACCAAGATAATCAAATCCTTTTCCCAACAAACTGTATCTTAGCTTCTGAAATCTGTTATCCAGTTTCATCGGTAAAGTCTAGAGCGCATTTATGAATACTATTCTTTCTAACTCAATGCATCGCACAATTTGCCTTTCCTTTCATGGTAAATCAACTACTCCGGCGTCATAATCATTCACTAACTCTAACATCTCTCTGCCTCAATTCAACTCTTCTGAGTAAAAGATGCACCTCAAGCTTTTATATCTGTTATAGATTTCGGCAATGAACTCCAATAGATGTTTCTCCCAAGTTTTCAATGTCATGCAACACAGATCTAACTCAGATCATGAGTCCGGGTAGTTTTCACTTCATGAACCCTGGTTGTCGAGAAGCATATGCATGACGTTTTATTCTTCTGCTTAATACACATCCCAACCATGCCTTAAGCATCACAATATACGCATAATCAGCTTCAATCATCTGGTAAATCAAACAACCGGTGCGGTAGTCAATCTCTTCTTTAATTCCAAGAAGGCATTTTCACATTCATCGGTCCAGATATACTTTGCTTCCTTCTTTAGCAATTGAGTCATCGGTCTTGCTAACTTAGAGAAATCTTTCACAAACCGGCGGTAATAACCCGCTAAACCAAGGAAACTCCGAATCTCGGACACATTTTTCGGACTCTTCCATTCTACTACGGCCTCAATCTTAGCTGGATCGACCATAACACTGTCTTTTGAAATGACATGACCAAGGAAAGATACCTCGGGCAACCAGATTTCACATTTAGAGAACTTAGCATACCATTTTTGGCGTCGAAGAACACCCAAAATGGTTCGGAGGTGATCAGCATGTTCTTCCTTAGATTTAGAAAAGATCAAAATATCATCAATGAATACCACAACACATTTATCGAGGTACTCGCTGAAGGTACGATTCATCCATGAATATTGCTGGAGCGTTAGTCAAACCGAATGGCATCACATTAAATTCGAAATGACCATACCTCGAGCTAAAAGCAGTCTTGGGAATATCTGCTTCACGAACGGGAATTTGATGATAACCCGATCTAAGATCAATCTTTGAAAAAGTTGAAGCACCACGTAACTGGTCAAAGAGATCATCAATACGCGGAAGTGGATATTTATTTTTGATTGTGACACGGTTCAACTCACGATAATCAATGCACAGTCGCATAGAACCGTCTTTCTTTTTGACAAAGAGCACGGGCGCACCCCAAGGAGATGCACTAGGCCTAATGAAAGCCTTTCTCAATCAAGTCATCAAGTTGGATTCTCAACTCTTTCAATTCGGAAGGAGCCATACGATAAGGAGCTTTAGCAATTGGTCCAGTTCCAGGAACTAGATCAATGGAAAATTCAACATCTCTTTCAGGAGGAATTCCCGGTAATTCATCGGGATAAATATCTGGAAATTCTTGAACAATTGGCACATCTTCCAATGAAGGCAAAGAGGAAGTGGTAGAAGTAGTTACAACACATAAGAAAGCTTTGTAACCCTTCTTGATAATTTTTACCATCTTCATAGCCGAAACAAGTTTCACAGTGGTCTGTTTTCGAACCCCTTGATAGGATACACGGGTACCTAAAGGGCTTTTGAGAATAATCTTCTGGTCACGGCATTCAAATCGAGCATGATATGTAGATAACCAATCCATGCCCAGAATGATATCAAATTCTTCAAGAGGGAACCGAAGAAGATTAGCCGGAAAAGTAGATCCGTTTATTGATATAGGAATGTCCGAATGAATATAAGAGCATGAAAACACATCTCCGGACGGCAAAGATATAGGAGTACTTTCTCCAATTGAAGCTTTGAGAGGTAATTTATCGGATAGTCTCATCGAAATAAAGGACAAAGAAGCTCCCGTATCAAATAAAATTAAACACGGTATTTCATAAATTGAAAACATACCAGTCACAATGTCTGGTTGAGCATCGACCTCAGCGCGGCTCATGATGAAAATTCGACCCTTCGGTCTCCCAGAAGTAGCTGGTGCAGAAGCTGTCTTCTTCCTATCAGGACATACATTAGCCTTGTGTCCCGGTTTCTGACAAATAAAGCACACAAATGGTTTGTTGAAACAGCCCACACCGGGATGCATATGCATCTTGCACCTAAAACAGATACGATCCTTAAGATCGTTGTTGTTGCTCGGGACGAATGGACGGTTACTCTGAGCTGCTTGTCCACTCTGAAAATTCTTCCTCTTGTTTGAGTAAGAGGAGGAAAAGGAAGGTCGAGAAGTAGGATACAACGGTCTCTTACCATAAGCATTAGGAGCAACATACGAGGTACGAGCTTCGTCGGCAATCTCGCGAATTGAACTCTCTGCCCATATAGCATCGTTGTAGATGGAGACAAAGGAAGTAGCACTCCTACTGATCTTGCCCTTCACCTGAGGAGAAAGTTTTTCCCAGGTAAAAGAATGCTTTGTCTTCCTCCATTTTAATAAGCCGAGTGGCATAATGAGCCAACTCGTTGAATTTGGTCGTGAACTCCTGAACTGAGAGTCTTCCCTGTTTGAAGTCCATGAATTCCTTCAGTTTCTGCTGCCTCAATTCATCAGGGTAGAACCTCTTCTCTAATAGCTCACGGAAACGAGTCCAACCAAAACCAGGTTCCAACTTAGAAGTAGGGCCAGAAAGTGACCACCACTGATCAGCTTCCTTCACTAAGAAGTGGGAAGCAAGACGGACTTTATCCGTTTCAATAACATCATATAGAGAAAAGTTCTTCTCCATTTCCCGTATCCATTCAGAAAGCTCAATGGGATCCACTTCACCACCATAGGTTTTGGCTTTGCTCCTAGATAGTTGTGAACCAACCCATGTATAACTTCCGTGTCTCTCACGGTCGTGAGGAGGATTAGGAATAGGATTCGGCTGTTGATTTTGTTGATTTTGCTGATTCTGTATAATAAGAGTAAGAGCTGCTAGGATCGTGTTGTCAATTCTCGGAGGCATTTTGCAAAAGAAAACACAGATTAGTACTTATCATTTAGCAAGCACAAAGAGACTACAACATAAATCCTAATCTACCCATCCTACCATTCCATCTCACAAGTTTATTATTTTATTAAGGTCAAGTAATTTATACTAGGGTACATAAACGTGCGTCGGGAGCAAAAATGCTCTGATACCAACTGTGACACCCTCGAATTTGGGGAAAGATAAACAATTAATTTAAATAAATAAAAGATGAGAATACGTTTTTAATAGGTTCACTTTAGTGAAAATCGGTAAATTTTAAAACCGGAACCTACCATTAAATATATTCATCATAACAAAGGGGTCTTAAAGAAAAAGGTTCATAACAAAAAGGAAATAATATTATACATAAGAAGTATCCAAAACGGGAGACATATCTCCCGTATAAATAATGAAATAAAAGAGTGTATAATAATATACAATCTAAGAACCGAATATAGGTCCAAGGTAAATACTTCGCTCGCTAGCTCGTCAATGTACCCAATGTATGCATCACAAACCTGCCAACCGCATTACATATAAACACGGAAGCCACAGTCAGTGGAGAGTAACTCCGAGTTCTCCCAGCCACGAAATGTCGAGTTTAATTAAACATGAATAACATAAAAGCAATGTATATGGAAAATACAAAAACTTAACAAATAGGATATGCTTTTCATGTTATGAACAAATAACTAACATATAACCTAGCATATGAACCTATAATTACCACGAGGTAGGGAAGCTGGTATTCTAGCTCAGCGGTTCCTTGACAAATGCCTGATACACTCCAACCCTAATCAAACATAATATCATGTGAATCAGTTAACAACCGGTAATCCAAACTCTATCAACCTTAGCCGGCTTGCATCTCACCTTCTAAGATTCATAGAATCATACAAACATGAAAGACCAATACATCTAGAAACAGGCATAAGTTCTTAGTACAGTCAATAGTCGACTTCTGTAACTCGAGTCTATACCACAAGGTAGGAAAACATCCTAATCCTAGACTGATCAGACCTAGCGACAACAGCTAACCCATTCCCTGTCTCATTACCAAAAGTACATGAGAATCTCTACTAGGCGACCCCCTAAGCAGAGTTGGCTATTACTTAAGCTGGCTCCATTCCCAAAGTGGAAGCAATTAGGCAGCCATGCCCCCGGCTTCGATATAAACCCACCAATGCCGGCACACAAAAAAGCTATCAAGCCATGAACTATGACTCTTACGATAGTAAGGCTATCAATGGCATGGGTCTCATAGGTTCTCATTTGAAATTAGACATGGTCCAGCAAGACGCCATATATTCATAATTCTCTACGGGTACTTAGTCAACACGACATATATCATATAATCAAACAGTCACGGGAAAAACTCCTATCATGTGACTAATTGCATATAAATCATATTCAAATATCATATCGCCTCATATCTACTAAGGCTCATTCTTTCATTCATTAAATAAAACCTTACTTGAAGACAAATTCACGACCCGAGTCCCGCGACGGGTCATCAGTCAAAACGGGGCTGACTAGATCTTAGTTTGACCAAACCCGTTTGGTCAAACCGGCTAGAAACAGAGTCTTAGCCATTTAGGCTTGAACATAAGAACATCATATTCATTTCATGCTATTTTATTCTAATTTCTAACATGTGAATTATTAATTCTTACGAAACCCGCTTGACTTAAGGAATCTCAAATTAAACTTAAATCTCATGTTATAATTTCTAACATGTGAGAAACAATAATATTATGAAAACCGTTTAATTAAATAATTTACTTCTTAAAATTTCCCACTTGCTAAATATTACAAAACATGATATAATAATAACACTAAACTCAAAAACCGTCACAAGCCCAAAGGGGCTCACGGATCATGGGCTGGACCGAGAGTGAACCGGGCCTGGACTGGGCCCACGGGCCTGGTTTGGCCGGTTTTGGTCATTGATTTCTAAAATCGTTTCTTAATATTTCCCGCATGCTTAACATATTTAAAACACGTCAAAACCACAACAAAACAATCAAGTATCGACACAAGCCCAAAGGCCAACAACGGACCAATCCAGACCGGCCTGGACCGGCCTGAACCGGCCACCATACACGGCCACCACCAACACAACCCCAAATTTATTCCTAACATGTTTTAATTAACAACCATCCATTTTAACAACCAATTCAACCATCATGCATACTAAAATTATGATTATGAACAAATCATCCAACATGTCAAAAACACTAAACATGTTAAATATTCATAAAACTTAATAATAATAACAACCTAGCATGTTACTAATTAAAACCGTAAATAACAATAACAACAACTAAAGTATGTGACATTAATTCGTCGAGTAACTCGGTAATCGTTACCTTAGCTAGCACAAAACCAAGTAGCACCAAAATAAGAACTAAAAAACCGTCTACTAATCTTCTTCTAAAATATACGAGTCACCAAACTCGTCTTCATAATCTTCTCCTATAAGAAATGACAAAAATAACATTATTAGAATTAAAACTTGATTTCAACAATTAAAGTGTTGAAAACGATCTTGTCGGAATTGAAAATAAAACGTACTCGGAGATGAAGAGCGGAGAGGAGACTTTAGAAATATAATTTATAACGGATTAGGCCAAGTAACGAAGGGTTTGTGACGATTTTGCTCAAGAACGATCAAGAACGATCAAGAACACCAAGAACAATTATGATTATAATAAAGAAGGTATTAAGTAGATATTAAGTTGATTTAATGTAAAATGAAAAGATAATTAGTGAGTAAGAGGGGGAGGGTGTGCCGTGTAATTATAGGGGATTAATGGAGTCGGGTTTTGAACTTGTTGTTACGGGATTGACTCGGGTTTTATAAATATATTATGGTAATTATTTAGATATTATTAGATATTATTTTAGTTTAATCAAATATCTAGATATTATTTAGATATTATGTTAGTTTAATCAAAAGAAAGGAAAATATCTAATCCTCAGAGGAAGAGGAAGAGGCGTGTGGAGTAGGAGGAAATCGGGTCTGTTTTTAAGCGATTTGTTTTAAATTGACAGATCGATAAAGTTACAAATATCTTAGATATTTGTATTAGTTTAATCAAAGAAATCAAAAGATCTAAAATGAGTGGAAAGAGGTTACTTTGGCCGTGGGGTCCACGTAGGAGTCGGTTTCGGGTTTGTTTCGGAACTTAAGTTGACTCGGGAATAGTTAAATGAAGTTCGGGTTTAAACCGTAAAACCTATTCTTTAATTCCTAAGAAATTCAAAATAATTATATTAAATTATCATAAATTCAAATAAATCGTAATAAATTAAAATAAATTAAATTTATTATTTTTCCAATATAATTTCGATCTTTCAAATTACGGGTTGTTACAATATAGGAAGAGTTTTACTCATTCTAACTCTCTAATTCATTCATCATTAATTTACATCACACAAAAAGATACAGACTCTTTTTCTCTCTAAATTTTCTAGCAAATACAAGGGCATATCTCGATCAATCTTGGGTGAGACGATTAGAAGGATATCTGCTTTGATATCTGTTCTTAGGCCGAATTTACGAGGACTAAAGGTTATTTTTAATCCCTTTGTTTATTATGCAATTTTGTTTATGACCCGTTAATCATATAAATCGTAATTTCATTATAATCCTGTAAGATTAAAGGGATGTATACGGATATATTCCCACAAGTGGTATCAGAGCCTTAGGGCTATGAAATTATTTTATGTGATTTTCGTAAGTATTAAAATTGTATGATTATTGAAAGAGAAAAAAAAATCCGGAAATTTTTTTTAAAATCAAACTCTCGGTTTTTATTTTTTTTTGCCGTGATGATTTTTGTTTTGGGTTCCATTAAAGATTCTTTGATATTATTGTTTTAATCTGTTAAAGATGATAATATATGAATTTGTTGATATTTTAATTTAATAAGGATTAAATTAGAATGTAAATGGAATTGTATTGGATGTTAATGAACATCAATTTTTGTGCTATATATTTTCGGTATAAATTATTTTAGATGTTCATATTAATTGGTTAATTTGAATCATCTATTTGTATCAATGTTTAATAACGATTAGATATTGTTTGTTTTGTACCGATCTAGTTAATATAAGCTTGATCGAATTAAAACGGTTTAACTTGATTAAATTTTTTTTTGCTGCTCGTGTTACTGTTCACAGTTTTAAAAAAAAAAAAAAAAATTTCCTGTTTTTTTTTAAAAAAAAAAATGGCAGCAACAGTTTTTTTTGTGTATTGGTTTTTCGGTTTTTGTTATAAACCGAGAGAAAAGAAAGAAGAAAAAAAAATTTTGGGACTGGTACTGTTCACGTGAACAGTGAACAGTAGAAAGAAAAAAAAATTGTTTGTTTTTTTTTTAGGCATTATAAAGATAATGTTTGTTTGTTATTGTGAAAAGGTTCACAATAATGATACCCGATTATTTTAAAAAGGTTTAAAATAAAATGGATTATGGAAGATTAAAATTGTTGTGGGTAATTAAGGAATTGTCACATAATTTTGATCGTATATAATGGTGGTTTGGATAATTAATCAACATAATTAATGAATTATGTCTTGTAGAATTAATTTATATAGTTGATGCATTTTATTTTTGTCGAATGAATGAATAAATGAATGGTTTTATTTACGTATTTTTGCAATTGGTTGAAAAATGTTATACCTAGTGTGGCCTTAGTTAATCATGTTTTCGTAATGATGGAAACATGATTTGGATGTATTTTTGAGATCTCGAATCTCCTTTTATTTCTTTTAATTATGTTTTTGGAATTAGAATGTAAATAGGTTTATTTTGTAATTTTGAAAATGTAATTTAGAAGACTAAAGATGGAGATCGGATGCTCACTCCCGCTACATGGACCAAGATGGGACAAAGTCAAGCTTCTCGGGTCCATTAGGATGGATTCCAAACTTATATTTACTGTTCATTTTTGGTAGATAGGCCACACTAGGACCGTTGTAATAGTTTACGTATTTTTCGTTCTTTTGCTTTTCATTCACATGTTTAATAATTGCATCATATTCCGCCTAAACCAAACCACCTAAATTGCATGAAAAATGATTCATATAGTTTGAATTTTCATCTTAGACATACAGATGTCACTCGTTCATAGGGCCATCACCTTAGTCTAAATCATTCACGAAATGCTAGAATTTTGTTCACTTAAAATGAATTAAATTTAAGATGATGGGATCTTCCTCTAAAATGAAAATTGAGACTAGTCTTTATAGGAAAAACTATAATGAACCTCTTCTTTGTCAGAAGTCATAATATGACCCTTTATACGTTGGGTAAGTAGTGAGTGTTGACCTATTTTATCTCAACATTATAGTACGAGTAATATCTCGTGATTATGATGGACTAAAAGATAGAATTTACAGAAATTTATCGACCGAGAATTCTAAAGGTAGAATTAGCCAAGAGGTTGGCTTATCAATTTACAGAAATTGAGTCTTGGGATCATTTATATAATTCTTGAGGGAGGTCAATTGTATAAATGCATGAGTCATCGCATTAAACATTTTTTGCATTAAGACTTAATTTTAAAACGATGAAACTTATCATAATTTTTCTTCTTTTCACAGTTTCTTGAATCCGTTATATAAAGATATAACTGCTAAAATAACAAATGGCTGGACGTACAGACGACCCAATGCCAAGTGCTACACTCGCTCGCGAGTCCTGGCTAAAGATCTTTATGGACAACATGAATCATTCCACGCGACTGAAGAATGATGGGTCCAACTTTGCGGACTGGGAGGCGGCATTACGGAATGCTGCCATTGCTGACGGTAAGCTCAAGTACTTGACTGAGCCACTACCGCCAAACCCAGGCCCCAATGCAAGAGCAAATGAATCACTTGCTTATAGTGATTTTGTAATGGAGGCGGGTGCGATAAAGAACGTACTCATCTTTTCAATGGAATCCAATTTGCAAAGACGATTCATTTCCCAAGGTGCAAACAAGATTTTCACCACGCTCTCTAACGAGTTCTCGAAAGCTCCAAGGATCGTTAGCTATGAGCATACCTGTCGCTTCTTTGAAGCGAAACTCCAGAAGGGCCAAGCAGTTAGCTCACACATTCTTGACATGATTGAGAATGTCGAGAAACTGGAGGCACTTGGTTGCAAAATCGATGAGAAGATCGTCATAGACCGCGTTCTTCATTCACTTCATGATGGTTTTGCCCTTTTCAGGGCAAATTACTATATGAATGATATGAAGAAGAGTCTTCAGCAGCTCCACTCACTCCTCGTACAGACAGAGAGTGATCTGAAATTGAGTGGGAGTCTGAAACAGGACGTTCTCCACTGATATCAAACAAGGGGCAAAGGTAAGG
>JAIUZE010072800.1:0-12260 GCA_022085475.1 Heliosperma pusillum
GTCATAACATGATACATAACATTAGAACAAGTTTATGAAGACAATAATGAATAAAAACATAGATCACCTCTCCAAAACAACGTTGTTTGGAAACCAACGAAAACAAGGGTCCACTTCAAACGGTCATAACTAGAGTTCTAGACATGAAAATGCATAAATTCCAAATAAAGGTGATAGCTTATCCTCTTACGGTTCCAACGAGATGCCACACGCCCAAAACAAGCAAGTAACGAAGGAGATATGATTATTTTACGAAAAGGGGTCAGTGCAGGAAAAGTTTAGTCGGCAGAGAATGACGCAGCATGCGTCACCACGACGCAGCCTGCGTCCTACGACGTAGCCTGCGTCCCCCAACGCAGCTTGCGTCCCACACGGGATTCAGGGACGATCAATTTCCAACAAGTTACCAACAACAAAATCCTCATTTATCAACACAAACCATCAATTCTCATATCAATTAACAACTAACAACAACCAACAACAACAACACAAGTCCTAAGCATACTAACCATAATCTAAATACGATTTCTAACATGGGAAACACATTAAAACATGTAAATGATATCGAGTAACCCTTCACCGTTACCTTTTCGCGTCTTTAAACGGTTTCTAAACCTTCCTAGTCTCCACCTACATACAATTAGATAATAAAAGATGAATAGCATTCACCTTGAGAAAGACGGATAATTTAAAAAGCGAGAAAGACGGTAATTTTATTACCAATACGGATAGAGGAAGCTAAGAGGGGAAGAATGAGACGAACTTACGTGAAATTGAGCGAGTAACGAAGGAGTAGCGACGAATCTAAGACAGATCAAAAATGGAGGCAAGGTTTTATGGTTTCTTAGTGAGGAAGAAAGAAGATGTTGAGTTGTGTGAATGAATTAGGTTAGGGTTAGGAGGGAGTATAAGTAAAGGGTGAGTCGGAAAAGTCAACAAAAAGTCAAAGACGGCTTAAGACGGAATTCACTTGAAATTTCGCGTAATATCCAAATACGAACTCGGAAATTCCAAATTCGACTCGGAAAATTAAATTCTAAATTAAAACTTAATTTCGCTGAAAAGTATCCGTAAAATATTTTCACTATAAAAATAGGGTACATTTCCGGGTGTTACACCACAGCTCATAATGCCCCAAAAGATGCCCATTTGACCCCAGTTACGAAGGCCGTAGAGCATAAATCAAAGTCACTCTAACACCGTGCCACCTTAGGCGAACAGTCTTTAGTCTAAAGAATTGACTCCAAAAAAATACTATAGTAGCTCTCGCCATGACCAGGCTATATGAATTGGCATAACACTATAAGCGTTCACTGCCCGACAGAGTGTCCCATATAGCCTGCCTATGTGATCGACTAGTCATCCCATATGACTCTATGGCACTTGAACTTGTCATCAATCGCATCACACTCTAGTCAATTGGAGACGTCACCTCATATAAGCAACTAGGGGCCAATGCTATGTTAATCCATTTCACTTTAATAGGGTTCAAAGTTGTCTCTACAGCCTATTTGGATATAACAAAGCACAAAAATGAGTTTTAGAAACTCAAACGATAAATGTGATTATCATATATGAAAAATCAACACAATGTTATTATTTCATATCTTATAATCCAAAGTTTATATCATCCATGACACTTCATGGTGAGCTTATTCCAAGGCTTGGGTAGTGAATATACCATGTATTCATTTATTCCAACCTTGTGAATTGTTTTTTTTCTTCCATTCAACGTTATTCCTAATAACATGAATTCATCTACGTACATGTCTAGATCTCTATCTAGTATGGGGCTCTTTAATTTGAAAGATGCTCTCACTTGTTATCATGATAACTGATAGCTATTTTGGTGAAAGGATTTACTATTAGTTCCTTATAATCCACGTTATCCTTATTATAATGTACTAAGTCTCTATTTGTAGAGTTCATAATGATTGACTCTCCAATCATCCCTTTTAGTTATTCGCTTCTAATATAACAAAAATTAGCCTAGGATTTCGACAAATCCTTATAAGTTTGGAAATTTGAATTTGTGTAACCTTTAACACATAACCAAGTTCTCTACAAAACACAAGAATGAATCCCTAGCTCTCCTCGAGAACCTCATGGGTGTTCTTGAAGGCTATTCAATGACTCTCATATAGATTGATTTGTTATAAACTTGTCAAGCTCCAAGCATACAAGTCATTTAGTTACGTGAATATCACGGCATACATGATTGGCCTAATGGCCGAAACATTAGTGATCACGTGATCAACAACTCTTAGCTTCAATGGCTGACTATGACCCTTTCATAGTGATCTCACTTTCATCAATATGAATAACCTACTTAACTTGTTGAAATAGATGAAGGATCTTATCCATACAAGACACTTGTCTAAATGCCAAGCTATAATCTCCTATTTCATAATAGATTTTGATTTTAGTATGTATAATGTCTTCTTTCATCCAGGATTGAAAATCCAACCACTCCTTTACAAAAGTGCGAACAAGTTGAGAATTCAAAGTCAAGATTCCTGTCCACTTGCATCAACAACGCCTCTTTCTTCGCCCGGATCCGCAACTATAGCTCGAATTTCACCTGAATTCATTTCGTTTTCTCGGTGTTTTTCTTGCAACTGTGATTTCTGAAGGGAAATGGTCAAATCTGATGTTCACTTTTCGTTTTCCCATGTTTTTTAATATAAATACGTCACTCGCAATGAGTAATACGTCATTTACGTGGAAGACAATTTCTCCCAATGAACTTCATGTCTAAACATGATAACTTTAACTCCCACTCAAATTCATATCTATACATGTCTTCTCGACAATTCGAGTGAAACTCTTCTTATACCACTTAATAGAAATGATCATCATAACCTCTAAGTGTTGGTGTAAACCTTAGGCTTGTGTCGTGTACACATCCCATTCCAAATCCCTATTTGGAACAATGATTTTGATGTGTATCTTGTACACACTCAGTATGAGGTATATCACTGATGACTTGGATCTTTAGCATAGTTACACATTAACTTAACTTTGTAGACATCTTTATGTCTATTATTAGACAAATCCAAATAAATCATTCCCTTACATAGATTTTAATTAGTTTCATAAGGCTCTTATGTAAAAAATCGAATTAAAAATTACTAGGTACTTCCACTTCATAGATCATAATCTCATTATATCAAGAACATATTACTTTGGTCTTCTCACTAGTCTAAGGATTCACCTAAGAAGGCTTTCTTTTGGTCTCCTCACTAGTCTTGAGTCTAACGTAAGAACATTTTCTTTTGGTTTTCTCACTAGTTCCTTACTAGTTATATGTTGTGGCTTATTTTCTCCCACTGTATCTTTAGAAAAATACAACTATTTTCTCAAAGATAGCCTCATGAGCCAGAAAAAATTTTGTATTCACGATCGTGAGGGAGGTAGAAGTATCACAACTTGACCTTAAATGATCTATTAAAGACTTCATGAAAAAATATCGTATCTTAGCTTCGAGATAGACTAGTTCTATAAGCTAAAGAAGTGGTCTCAAATCCATGTCAATTACCATCTTCATAACTGGTTACAAGTTTTAAATTCGAGTGATGTGACCAATTGGTTTGGTAGATTCCCTACTTTGAGTTCAATAACTCAATTTGACTTAACAATTGATCTTTCAAAAGTATAAGGAGAATCAAATACATAGCTTATGAACTTATTATAATGGTCCAATCATCATAATTCTTTAATGATCAATTTAAGTCGATAAAATTTGTGTTATTAGTGCAAGTAGTGTATAATGACAAGTTTTAGAACGAAAAAGTTTCCACAAACCGAGTGACTTGGGCTGAAAACCAAGTCACTTAAATTTAAATACAACCAATTATTCCTTAAAACGGAAATAAAAA
The DNA here is from genome assembly GCA_022085475.1 of Heliosperma pusillum. Lineage (NCBI taxonomy): Eukaryota > Viridiplantae > Streptophyta > Magnoliopsida > Caryophyllales > Caryophyllaceae > Heliosperma > Heliosperma pusillum. Next base: position 3,879 of record JAIUZE010072800.1, read on the forward strand.
AATTTCCATGTCCAACATATAAATCAAAGAGTTCTAAACAACAATGTCTCATAATACATCCAAAAGGAAGACAATACAAAATAAGGCCAAGCTTCCATAGGTCTTCAACCATGGGTGGCTACTTTAGCTTCCCTTGAATTGCCTCTTTAGGCTTGCTTGTCCTTGTCTTTATCCTTGCTAGGATGCCCTAGTTAAAATTTAAAACGGTAAAAATCACAACTCGTATCTATATACCAAAGTTGAGATCAAAACATAAATGATAGGGATTAAGATTTACCAACTGAAACAATCTTTCTAGCTTTAAGATCTCCAAGATACTTAGATAAATTCCTCTTCCAATGCCCTATGCCATTACAATAATGGCATTTGTCCTCAGTCGAGGCACCCTTCTTGGGCATAGGTGAGCTATTCTCAATAGCTTTTCCTTTTCCATTGAAGGTGGAGGGCTTATTCCCTATGCTACCACTCCTTTTGAACTTTCCCTTGCTCTTGTTATTAATATAGATCACATCCTTCGTGGTGCTAACATTTAGCCTCATGTCTCTCTCGGCTTTTACAAGCATCTTGTGCAATTCATGCAGAGAGGTTTTCATGTTTTGCATATTGTAGTTTACCCTAAACTGCACATATGCTTTGATTTTCCCTAAGAAATGTAAAAACTCGGTCAATAACGAGTTGTTCGGGAATGGTCACCCCTTGCAATTTAAGAGTCTCAACATGCTCAATCAATTTGAGTACATAAGGGCTAACGTTTTCGCCCTCTTTTAGATTCATGTCAAAGAACGCGGAAGCCGTCTCATATTGTATGATCCTTGGAGCTTGCGAAAACATGGTCACAATCTTTGTATAAATCTCATAGGTGGTGCTCATCTTTATGGCACTCCTTTGGAGATAGGCCTCCATAGAGAAGATCAAAACATTTTTGATTGCGGCGGACTCTTTGTGGTAAGCCTCGTAGGCTTGCCATATGACGGCGGTTGACCTACTTTCGAGTGTAGCGGGAGGGGCTACGGTTAGGTAACGAAGCTTATCGGCACCTTCCACGGCCAATCCGAGTTGTACATCCCAATCGGCAAAATTAGCACCATTCTTTTCTAGTTTACATCGATCCATAAAGGATCGGAGCCATGAAACGTTTGTGAGAGTTGGAGCGTTTGTGGTTGTGGATTAATTAGGAGTTGCCATTACGAATAAATAATATTGACTACAAAAATAGATGAACGAAATGTCAACATTTATCGTTTTAAATATACTTGTAAACATTGAAAAAAAGTTTAGCATTTAAATAGTGACCTCTACCTAAATATTATAAATGATTGCGAGATCCAAATTCATATATCAACTTGGGCATGGTGAGACGATTTATCCCTCATTAACATAATTCTGTGGATTAACTCTTTAATCGATTCTACTTTTAGAAATCTCGGTCGATAATATTACTTTAATATTTATCTTAAGCCCGGAACACATGCGACTGCGGTCGCGAATACTTTCGTTGAGCTCAATCCAAATTTCGATGTAATAACCTCTATTACCCCACTTACCCAACGTAACAAGTTTAGCATCTCGGTGATCCGAGCCTACTTTCTTGTGAAATTGAGACTCATGAGTTCTACTATTTGGTAAGGGTTGATCTCAATTATTATTTAGAAGAGGTCGTGTCAATTTATTATCTATCTCGTTTAAGTGAACTAAATCGATGAACTAATGATAATTATAATTGACACGGTCGAAGACTCGATAAAATGCATTTCATGTTATGGCGATTTGGCAATGCATGCAAACATATTAAATAAAATACAAGCAGATATTAAATCTCCTAGTATGGCCTTCCTAATAGAAAATCAAATAATTTATTACAAATTCGGAAACCAACTCCATTGGTCCCTTGAACTTCATAAGCACACCTCCCTAAGGGCACCGTCTCTTTCAGAACGCCTTTCCGAAGGGCTCCGTCTTTAGGAAACTCCGGTATTACAAATAATTACAAAACATATACAATAAAATTAAAATACTTTCCTATTATACATTTGTAAAATAAAATAATTCAGTAAAAATGATGCGATATCAAATTAAAATTACAACTGAATCAATATTCCCTTACATTACGGGCAATATCGATTAAAACTAAGGTCATACTAAAGAAAAATTACATAATTCAAAATTACATAAATTCAAAATGATTTTCATTCAAAATGAAGCATCATAATATCTATAAGACATGCTCATTTTAAGTGCCAAAACGCCCTATTTAAATTTATATCAAATATAACTCGGTTTTACGGAAATGCGTGATAATAACAATTTAAAAATCACCAAACAATACGTAAATCATATTTAAGTCCAAGTTAATTATCCTAACTCTCTTACGACTCAAAAAGTAGTCATTACTCAATTTTTGACAATAATTCAACTTGTTGTTTTATAATTGCTCATCTTTAGACTTTAAAATCATATTTTGATGAAATAAATCCAAATTTAATTACAATAATTTAAAATTTTGAATTTTAAATTTTTGAACATTATGGAACATTTACATGACACTCATAATGTCAAAAATCAAGGTAACAAATTTCGAATTATTTTAGAGAAAAACGGTTGCGCTTTATCGGTTTTATCAAATAAAATACATAAAGAATGTGAAAATTAATCTAATTAAATTTTCAACTTTAGATATATAAAGTGGGAATTAATGCAACCAAAAATAATTTCTCATGCCATGAAATTTATTTTAGCTATTTTTTTGCTAAAATAGTCACTATTTATGCCATTTCTACATTAAAAGTTCATAAATCATGCTAGACAAATCTAATTCAACTCAAAGTTTACACACAGTAATTAAAATTCATGTGAAAACAAGTTAAAATTTTAATGCCTTATTCGAAGTAAAACTATTTTTAACCATCTAACCTCCATTTTATTCCATTTTTATCATATAAAAATCATAAATCATGAGACATAAATTGAATCCTTACAAAATTTTACATACAATAATTAAAATATACATGTGAAGTCGTGTAAAACTTTTAAGGTCATAAGATAAGTCTAACTATTTTTAGTATTTTAAACACCATTTTACTCATTAAAATGTAATAAAATTACTAAAAATCATATTTGAGCAATATAAATTTCCATAAATTATCAATATGACCTAAAATCACATTAGGACTAGAATATATTAACATGCAAATGACTTTGTGACTTTATCTCATAAATCAGAAATTATTAATTTTATTTAAGTTACATGAACTCGAAAAAACTATAAATCTATTATGTATGCAACAACCAAAGCTCTTGATACCGCTTGAAGATTTCTTAAACTCATTATTATACATTTCTAATAACATTTTATAATTATTTTACACATTAAACTAGTGGATCTTATCCATGCAGAAGTAAATAATACAAAGATAAGAAGAAACTATTTCCTCACATTGATTTGGCAATTTTGGGCACAAAAATAGGACACCTTCCTATACTTGTTCTTGGGCTTAAAATATGAAGGATGAACTCCTATTTCTTAGTATAAGAACTTTCCAATTAGTAGCACCAAGACAATCCCCAAAGATCTCAAATATTAGTACACTAGAATAATTTGTGAGATGCCCTTAATTTATAACTAATATATCTATTACTACTCTTAGTAATATTATTAGTAGTGTAAGAACACAAGTGAAATTTCTCAAATTTCTTTTAGTGTGAGAAGGAGGTTATAGAGAGATAAGTATATCTTTTATTATAAGATGGGTAACATTTGAATAAGAAGGAAAAACTTCCTCTTATTCTTGTGAGCATTACCGGCCAAGACCTCACATGGGAAGGTGCGTGCTTTTCCTTTTTGTCTTTACAAGGCAATAGGCTTAGGGCTAGGCTTAGGTAGGTAATTATGTTATCCAATTCTTAATTAGAACAACTATAATCACCTAAATCCTACCCTAATACCCACCAAAACCGGTTTTGCCATATTATGTGGAGTTCATTTTATTTTTTGTGATTTGTCATTTGTCACATATGTGACATGTGACATGTAACATGTAATTTCGCTTATAAATGTGCATTTAACCAATTTAAATGCAATTTCATAACAAAATATATTAGACTTAACATTTTAAGTCATACTTTACAATCACATGTAAATAAAAAGGGGTCATCTCATATTTGGTTAATATAATCTCCAACTAATTGTAATTATAATCAACCAATTATGTTTATCTCAAATGTTTCATGAACATTATCCATTCTTAGTAATATAACAATTAGACTACTAAAATGAATCTTATTTAATCATATTACAATAAAATATAATTCTCACTAATAATATAAACTTTGTTCAATTTAAGGGATTAATTAATCTGTATCGCTATACAATTAATTAACTTACATGATTAGGGGATTGTCCTTTAGGTGTGACCGCAAGGGATCAACTGATCACCACCGTCATACGACAGTAACGTCAAACTCTAGTGAGTCAATCGTTACCGATTAATGTTGACCAGTTGGCTATAATATTTATCATCTCTTTGTATTCTTGTTATTGAGATTTATTATGTGATCGCACTATAGTTGAGGACACTTACTCCAACAGACATTGTGTCTGACACGACTGGACATGGAATGAAACATTCTCGACACGGCAAAAACCGTGTCTTGGTATGCAAAACCCGCCGCCACCGGGTCCACCACCACCGTCGCATTAGCCTTATGTTGTTATTATATAGATGAGATTGTTATTTTGATCAGATTAAGGAGATTGTTTTTTTTTTCAATTAAGACTTTAGAGTATATGGCACAATGGGCAAATTTGGATATGATTAAGGAAGAGTTTGATGATGGTTCTAGTATTTTATTTCAATCTGTTTTGTCAATCTCTGAATCTATGCTTCATAAGGTCATATGGCTTAAAGTTTATAGGTTGTTTAGTTTTTGTTAATAACTTGACAAGTATAGTTATTACTTATTAATGACTCTGTCAGTTTAGTGTAGTTCACTACTTCACTTTACTTGTTTAATAAACATTTTTGTTGCCTTTTAATGTTAATATTTTCCAGACGATATTCGGCTTGATAACTGTGGATTCTAGTGGTGGTAGTGTTAGTGCTCAAAGTGTTGACATTGAAGATAATCCTTTGTAGAGATTTGTTTATAAGAGGGAGAAAATAACACAAGGTGGAAGCAATGCAAATTAGATGTCCCTTTTGTAAATTTTTAAGGGTGGCACTTATATTAGAGTAAGGGCTCACTTGTTGAAAATTTCGGGGAAGGGAGTTCGTGTTTGTGAGAAAGTGCCAATCGTTGACCTAGTTAAATTGAAAAAATTGGATGATGCTGCGGAGGCTAAAAGAGAAGCTACAAAACAAAAAGTTCCTCTTTTTCCTAATGAATCTTCTTTATCCGATGTTAGCTCTAGGCAACCACATATCCAAATTGGTAAAAAAAAAACTCACCAATACCATTCCTATGACTTTGAATATACAAAGTCGTAACTGAAGGGTTTTGCAACGATTTTCACATATTTGAATTACAGAATTCCCAAGATCTCATGCATGTAATATGTGAGACCGTCTCACAATAACGTTCCAAGTGTAGCGCCTCTACCGGTATCCACACAATATGAGTGTGTATGCTAGTACACACTTATGGGCAATTTTCTTCCCTCTTACTCCCTTGAGATTTTGCTCTACAGAAAAACTCTTGATAAACATCTCCTCTTATATCTTTATAGATAGAGAGTTCAAGGAGAATCCTAAATCATCTAGGATTAGGAAAGTATAATAAGAATAATATTTTATTATTCTTATTCCTTAATAATTAATCAATAATTATAATATTTCTCAAAACTCATCTAGTGTGTGACCCGGTAGGACTGACTAATACTACCCGAGTCCCAACTCATTTAGAACTCAGACTATATGCGGCTCCTAGCAGAACATTGTAGCCACATAGAATTCATCAGCTATACTATATTACGGACATAGGGGCATACTAACTCCTTCAGTCTCCCACTTGCACGTATGTTCTATAAAGCACCATAAGCTCTTTGCTTCTATCTCTTCAGATGAGAATAGGGTAGGCGAAGTGTCATCCCTATAAATCTCTATCTCTTTTCTCGAATCTCTGAGATGAGTTGTTACAACAGACGACTGACTTTCACCTCGTCTGGGCACGACCATGCACTTAAAAAATTCACACTCTTCGAGAGGCCGAAGATGATAAACTCCTTTCACAAAGATTGAGCAAATCCCATATTATATAACCACATCCTGTCACATGTTTCATGATAAGTTCAACCATCACCTTTATAGCCACCAGTCACGGTTGACGTTTGATGATGTCAAAACTAGCACTTCACATGTACAGAATAGTGAAAGACTCAAGTCTAAAGACTACAAAACGGTGAAAGAAACTTTGTTGACACTAAGCGTCACCTTTAACAAAGTTCTTTAACAGGTCAGTCTAATACATATTCCAAACATGTAACTATGTGCCTGGTTTGATATCTCAATATTAATGACTTAGGAACATAGTCATCAACCAACTCACATACTAATCATTATTGTGACACCCTCAAATTTGCGGAAAGAAAAAAAAATAATTTAAATACATAACGAAGGGTGTCATAAATAAAAAGAGTCATTACAAAAGAAAATTTATATTATACAAAAGAAATATACAAGACGGGAGACATATCTCACGTATAAATACGGAAATAAAAGAGTGTATAATAATATACAAACTATGAACCGAATATAGGTCCAAGGTAAAACTTCGCTCGCTAGCTCGTCCATGTACCCCAAATATGCAACACCACCTGTTCGACCGCATTAAATATAGACACGGAAGCCACAGTCAGTGGGGAGTAACTCCGAGTTCTCCCAGCCACGAAATGTCGAGTTTAATTAAACATGAATAACATAAAAGCAATGTATATTGAAAATACAAAACCTTAACATATATGATATGCTTTTCATGTTATGAAAACAATTAACTAACATATAACCTATCATATGAAAGCTATCATGTGAAACCGATAATAAAATATAACAAGAGGTAGGGAAGCTGGTATGCTAGCTCAGAGGTTACCCTGTAACATGGCCATGATACACTCAAACCCTAATCAACACGTAATCATGTGAATCAGTTAACAACCAGTAATCCAAACTCTATCAATCTTAGCCGGCTTGAATCTCACCTTCTAAAACTCATAGAATCATACAAACATGAAAGACCAATACTTCTACAAACAGGCATAAGTTCTTAGCACAGTCAATAGTCGACTTCTGTAACTCGAGGCTATACCACAAGGTAGGAAAACATCCTAGTCCTAGACTGATCAGACCTAGCGACAACAACTAACCCATTCCCTGTCTCATTACATAACCGTACATGAGAAACTCTGATAGGCGACCCCCTAAGCAGAGATGGCTAGTACTTAAGCTGGCTCCATTCCCAAAGTGGATTAGGCAGCCATGCCCCCGGCTTGGTATCAAAAGGCCCAAGCCAGTGACACAAAAGCTATCAAGCGGTAAACTCCATATGCTCGTTAAAGATAGTACGGCCTATCAATGTCATGTCCAAGATACTCATTTAGAATTAGAATGGTCAAGACGCCATATAATCATAAATCTCTATGGGTACTTAGTCAACACGACACATATCATACAATCAAACAGTCACGGAAAACTTCCTATCATGTGACTAATTTCATATAAATCATATTCAAATATCATATCGCCTCATATCTATTAAGGCTCATTCATTCATTCATTAAATAAAACCTTACCTGAGGACAAATCCCCGACCCGAGTCCCGCGACGGGTCATCAGTCAAAACGGGGCTGACTAGATCTTAGTTTGACCAAACCCGTTTGGTCAAACCGGCTAGAAACAGAGTCTTTACCACATAGAATTAGACATAAAAGTCAACATATTCATTACATGTTATTTTATTAACTTCTAACATGTGAATTATTATATCATACCAAAACCCGCTTGACTTAAAGGATATTAAATTAACCTACGATTTCGTCTTATAATTTCTAACATGTGAGAAATAATAATTTTATGAAAAACCTTTTTAATTAAATATTTTACTTATTAACATTTCCCACTTGCTAAATATTACAAAACACGATAAAATGACGATAACTCAAAACCCGTCACAAGTCCCAAAGTGGGACCCACGGGCTGATTTTGGCCGAGACACACATGGGCCTGGACTGGGCCCCACGGCCTAGTTTTGGGCTGTTTTGGCCTTTTTATCGATTTTACTAAAAACCGTTTCTAATTATTTCCCGCATGCTTTAACATATTTAAAACCCTTCAAAACAAGAAAACATAACAAAAACATCGACACAAGACCAAAGACACAAAAAACGGACCACCC
>JAIUZE010072801.1:0-23153 GCA_022085475.1 Heliosperma pusillum
ATGTAAAACACGTAAATGATATCGAGTAACCCTTCACCGTTACCTTTACGCGTCTTTAAACGGTTACTAAGCTTTCCTAGTCTCCACCTACAAACAAATAGGTAATAAAAGATGAATATAATTCACCTAGAGAAAGACGGATAAATTAAAAAAACGAGAAAGACGATGATTTTAATATCAAAACGGATAGAGGAAGGTAAGAGGAGAAGAATAAGACGAACTTACGTGAATTCTATCGAGTAACGAAAAAGTTACGGTGAATCAAAGATCGAAAAATGAAGAGGGAGGCTAGCTTGAGATTTCTTAAAGAGGAAGTGAGTTGTGTTTGATTTTGAGTAATGAATTAGGTTAAGGGGATTAGAGTATAAGTAAGGAAAAGTCAACCAAAAAGTCAAACTCGCCTTAAGACGGCTTTTTCATGGAATCTCGCAGAAATTCCAAATACGAACTCGGAAATTCTAACTTCGACTCGGAACTTAAAATTCTAATTTAAAACTTAAATTTACTGAAAAGGTTTCGTGAAATATTTCTACTAGAAAAATAGGGTACATTTGCGGGTGTTACACTTTTACTGAACCTAAGAGTTGTTGATCTCATGAGTACTAATGTTTCCACCATTAGGCCAATCATGTATGCCATTACATACACGTACCTAAATAAATTGTATGCTAGGAGCATGACAAGCCAATAAAAAATCAATCCACATGAGTGTCATTGGATAGTCTACAAGAACATCCATAGAGTTCTCAAGGAGAACTAGGGATTCTTTCTTGTGTTTGGTAGAGAAAATTTGGATATGTGGTAAAAGTTACACAACCCAAATTTCCAAACCTATAAGGATTTGTCTAAATCGTAGGCGTACCTTTGTTATATATGAAGCGAATAACTAAAAGGATGATTGAAGAGTCAATCATTATAAATTCTACAAATAGAGACCTAGCACATTATGATGAGGAAGGTGGCTTACAAGGAGCTAATGGTAGATCCTTTCACCTAAATACCTTTCAGTTATCATGATAACGAGTTGGACCATCTTTCAAGTTAAAGAGCCAACACTAGATAGAGATCTAGACATGTACGTAAATGAATTCATGTTATTAGGAATAACGATGGATGAAAGGAAAAAGCAATTCACAAGGTTGGAATAAATGAATATATGGTATATTCACTACCCAAGCCTTTATTACATTTAACAAGATCATCATGAATTATCATCGACGAAATAAACTTTAGATTATATGATATGAAGCAATAATATTGTGTTGATTGTTCATATATGATAATCACATTTATCGTTTGAGTTTCTTAAACTTGGTTTTGTGCTTTGTTATATCCAAATTGATTGTAGAGACAATTTTTGGACTCCATTAAAGTGGACTGGATTAACATAGCATTGGCCCCTAGTTGCTTATATGAGGTGACGTCTCCAAGTGACAAGAGGGTGATGCGATTGATGACAAGTTCAAGTGTCATAGGGTCATAAGGGATGACCAATCGATCACATAGACAGACTGTAAGGGACAATCTGTCGGGCATTGACCGCTTATAGAATTCTGGCAATTCTTGTAGCCTGGTCGTGGCAAGAGCTACTAGTATTCTTTTTGAGTCAATTCTTTGACTAAAGACTGTTCGCCTAAGGTGGCACAGTTTCAGAGTGACTTTGATTTATGCTCTACGACCTTCGTAACTGGGGTCAAATGAGTATCTTTTGGGTCATGATGAACCGTGGCTATGCAAAGGGAATAGTGTGATAGGAATTGTCCACCACTTGTCAGGGTTGTTTTAAAATATCAAGGCCACTCGAGGAGTAGTAAGCTGAAAATGCGTGGCCACGCTCGGATGGTATCTATGGTAGATAATTCCGGTCAGACAGTTACTCTCTAGATCGAGGAAACCACTCTTGATATGATCAAACGCAAGTACGACCTGCAAGACACCTTGCATTGAGTGGGAAATCGTAATAGGACAAGAGAATTGGTGACGCACACTTGTCTCAGACAAGTGAGAGATTGTTGGAGTAAGTATCCTCAACAATAGTGCGATCACATAATAAAATCTCAATAATAAGAATACAAAGGGATGATGAATATTATAGTCAACTGGTCAACATAAATCGGTAACGATTGGCTCAATTGAGTTTGACGTTACTGTCGTATGACGGTGGTGATCAGTTGATCCCTTGAGGTCACACCTAAAGGACAATCTCCTAATCATGTACATTAATTAATTGTATAGTGATACAGATTAATTAGTCCCTTAAATTGAACCAAGTTTAAATTGTAAGTGAGAAATATATCTTATTGTAATATGATTAAATAAGATTCATTTTAGTAATTTAATTGTTATATTACTAAGAATGCATTATGTTTATGAAACATTTGAGATAAGCAAAATTGGTTGATCATAATTACAAATTGTTGTAGATTATATTAACCAAATAAGAGATGACCCATTTTATTTACATGTAATTATAAAATATGACTTAAAATGTTAAGTCTAATTTGTTGGAGTAAGTGTCTTCCATTATAGTGCATTTATATAATAAATCTCATTTGGAATATACGTGGCATGATTAGTTATTTTGATACTCCACGTCAGTTGATTAACGTAAATCGGTAAGGCTTGGCTTACTAGAGTTTGACGTTATTGCCGTATGACGGCGGTAATCAACTGATCCCTTTAGGTCACACCAATAGAATGAGACCCAAATAGAATAATAATTCTTTGTATACGATACAGTTTAATTAGAGCATTACATATATTTGATATGTACGTTTAGTTACGAGAGTTATTTATTGGAAATTGAGTTGCGAACTCATTCCACTTAAGTTTATTAGTCACTTATACGATAACTGACCGAATAAATTTTACGTCTTATTTTAATACGATTAAATAAGATTTAATTTAATGATTAATCGTTAATTCATTAAACTAATTGAGGTTATGCATATATTTTGAGGTAGAGGTAATTAGTTAATTATATTTACAAAGAGTTGTAAAATAAATTAAATGGACATTGTGGGACCCATTATATATTGATATAATGGTTAAATATCAATTAAAAGTTGAGTGTATATTGATTATTAATTTGAGTCATATAATTGTTATATGATCAAATTAACACTTAATTATACAAGATAATTAAGCATATGATTAATAAGTATTTGTGGGACAAATATCAAAAATCAAAATGGTCCATAATGGACATATATGCACCGGTTTGTGCATGAGCAAAGGGCATGATTATTGTTCTATTTTATGTCCACAATTCACTTGGTGATTGTGACATTACATGACAACTATAATCATCACTACCATACTAACACTCTACATATTTTGCATGAGAATAAATTATCAAAATAAGAGGCCACATGTGGTTGTGGGTGCCGGCCTAGTGCCTTCAAAAAGGGCAAATGTTGTTCATTTTTGGGCAATTCATTTTTGGTGTTTATTCTCATATCTCTCTAAAAACCTCTACTCTCTCTACAACTCTCATACACTCTAATATTATCTACATATTACTAGTGTAGTAATATACTAATATTAGTAGTATTATGTCTTCACTTATTATCTAGTTAATAATAAGTTAAGAATATTTGGGTTTAATCTTGGGTGCAACAAGAAGGAGACCTTCTACTTTGGAGGTTATTTTATGGAGGATCATACACTAAATACATGCTCAAGAATAATAAGAAGGAGTTCTTATTGTGTCCCATATTGGCCGAAAATTTCCATTGTAAGGAAATTTCATCTTATCTTTATATTTATGTTTTATATTTGCATGCATGATAACTAGATCCTAAATCATTAAGTTAATGTAATTTAATGAACTAATTAGAGGATTCTAATTAGAGTTCTAGGACTTTCATGTGGTATCAGAGATCAATTGTTACATGCATGTTGATTTAAATCATTAAAATCGAGTTATACGATAACTTGGGTAAAATTGAAAATTTGTGTTAAAAATTGGTTTGCACGAAATTTTTTGATTTGAATGCATACCTACTGACCTCAAAATGGTTTTGGTCAAATTTGGTGGTTTTAGGGATTAAATGGCTATTTATGTTGATTTATGGCTTTTAAATCATGTTAATATGCATGTTTTATGTTAAAAGTTAACTAAAAATAGTTCCATGTTGATTCTGGCCATGAAATTTTGATATGATCTCACATGAATGTTGTAAATAATGTATGTAAAATTTCGTGACTTTTAATTAAGTTTTGCATGATTATTGATTTTTATGAGATAAAAGTCAATAAAGTGAGATTATTATGTTCATAAAACTGAAACGTTCTTTTCAGGTCTTGAAAAGTTTTTATACATTTTGGTGAAAGTTTATAAAGTGAGATTAATATCATCTTGGTGAAATTTTATAATTTATTTCACTGTTTTACTATATTTAATGGTTTTTATTTGATAAAACCGTTGAATACAAAGTTATTTGTTCATAAAATTAACTCAAAATTTTTGGGCAAATTTTTCAGGTTTTTAGAGTTCCTCGAAATGTTCCAGAATGTACAAAATTTTTGGTTTCAAATTTTATGAGTTTATATTTTATTTTGGTTTTATTTCATAAATGATATGATTTAACCTCTATATTTAGCAAATACGATCAATTCAAACTATTAAATATAAACAAAATTAGTAGGGACTAATTTTGAGTTCTAAATCAGTTTAGATAATTAGTCCATAAAACCGAGCTAGAATGAGCATGATAAGTATCAAGGGCGATTTTGGCATAATTTTTTTTTTCAGCATGTTATTTATGTTGTTATGGTTAAATGAATAAATGTCATTTGTTTAAATTTTTAATGCAAGTTGTACCTAGTATGGCCTAGATTATTTTAATTGGTATTACCTGTAATGTAAGGGAATACCGATTCGGTTGTAATTTTATTTGCGTTCTCGTATCGCCGTTTGTAATAATTTAATTTCATTTTTAGATCAAATGTATAATAGGAATTTTATTTGTATCTTTTTGTAATTAATTATTATGAAGACGAAGATTCCCGAAGTCGGTGTTCCAAAAGACGGTGCCTTTTTGGAGCGTGTTCCATGAAGAGGCAAGGGGCCAAGGAGTTGGTTTCCGATTTTGTAATCTAGTAGTTAATTACATTAGCTAGGTGGCCATACTAAGATTTATTATTTGCTTGCTTTATGTTTTTACGCACATGCCAAAATCGCCAACATGCATTTTTATTTCTCGATTGTCAATTCAAAGTTATTCAAAATTCACGACTTAGTTCGCTTATAGGGAATTAATAACTAAATTGACAAGACCTCTCACATAACTTAAAAAATTGAGATTTAGCCTTACCAATTGAAGCACCTATGAACCCCGTGTTCATTAGGGCTAGCACGCTCGTGGGTCCCTTTTTACCTCGGGTAAGTAGGGTGATGCGATCACAAGCCAAAATTGGATTGGACTCAACGAGATAAGCGTTATCTTGGGACTAGGAGATGGATTTAGTTGAAATCCGTCAACCAAGAGTTCTAAGTGTAGAATTAGTCAAGTATTGACTTACCATTTTTAGATAAAGGTAGCATACGATGACTATTTTTGTCTAAAGATGGGTCTTGGAATCACTTATATAATTTCGTGAGGGGTCATTATATGAGTGACTTGTTTAAAATTGTTTTACAAGTAAATTATATATAAGCAATGAATGTTTATTTTCCGTTCATATTTATTCGCGCAATGACAAATATTTATCCTTCTACGAACTTGTAAATCCGTTCAATCGTGGAAAGGAGTTTCCATTATTTTATACGGTAGCTTTTTTATTGCAATCTCCGTTTAAACCACCGTAGCTAATGACAAAATGAATTTTTCTTTTGATCCTCATATTCACCATTGCAAATGTCTCTTATGAAGAGTAAATGAATAAGTCACACTTAGTCAAAAACGTTTTGATTTTTAATGACGTCTTCTTATAACAATGGTGCATCAAATTTTGCTCCAAAGAAAATATTTGTATTTTGGTATGTCGTCATTATGCTCGTTATCGAGGCTTACCTCAAAAGAGGCCAAATCAGTTGGGACGACTAGGTTAATCGATTTATTTAAAATCGTGAATAACCAAATACCGTAGTCACTTCATGAAAGGTTTATCCCTTTGAAGGTAAAACCATGAATGAAATGAAGAATAGTCTTCACAATATTCTAATAACTTGTCTAATTAGATATTAAGAAAGTGATTGAGGACACTAAGAAGATGCTTAGTTCTTAATTGTTAAGACGAGTTCAAGAGTAGGTTTGGCACTATTTTGGGGGCAATAAGGCAAGTTAACAAGCAAGACTATTTTTGAATAGTAAAGTCAAAACCCATGCAAGGTGTCGAACCCAACTTTTGACGATTCTATTTTACAGTGTAGGACACAAGAAAAGAATCTGCCCCAAGTTTTCTAAAGAGTTAGAAATTGGGTGTACTATTTTCACCCATAATATCTATATGATCGACATTTATTTTGCTAAATGCAATTTTTGGGTATTAGATACCCATTATGGTTTTCATCAATGTATTCAATGCATATAATAATGATTCGTGCGACGAGCAACCATGATTAAATGTCGACCTACAAGGAAAATATAACTATTGTAGTTTTATTTCTATATAGACATATAAAAGTTATAATGTGATCAATCTAGTTTTGAATTTAGAGGTATACTTTAATAAACGTTATTATGTACATGACCTCTAAATAACGAATATAGTATCCACTTTAGTGTACGACACAATTGTTTCACACTTTGTGTGAATATAACAAGCGTTGTATCTTTTTAATGCATATACTTGGTCCAATGGTTATGCTCATACGCAATCAAAGGTAATATATTCTTGACCTAAAACTTAGTAATTACTTGTCATATAGATTGTAAAATGCTCAAAATTGGTGACCTTAATCTAATCTTAATTCTGGATTGTGTAGCACATTAAGAGGCTAGTATTGACAACTATCCCTAAACTATCTGATTTTGAATCTTATGGTGCGTGCGAATCTTGTATTCAAGGCAAGATGATTCGTGCCCTTTTTATTTAAAAGAAAATCGAGCTAGTGAGTTATTGGCCATATTACATAAGAATATGCATGGTCCAATAACAAACACAACCAGAGATGGTTATGACTATTTCACTTTATTTACCAACGATTTAAGTAGATATTATATTTGATTCTACTTAATGAGGTGCTATGAGAAATCTTTGAAAAGTTCAAAGAGCTTCAATGTGAAGTAGTTAATCACCAAGAGCATTAGACAAGGACTTACGAGTAAATCGTAACTATAAATATCTAAGTATTAACTTTGATTTTCACCAATGGTATTGTGAAATAGTTTGTAACACCCGCAAATGTACCCTATTTTTATACGTAAAATATTTTACGGATACTTTTCAGCAAAATTTAGTTTTAATTTAGAATTTAATTTTCCGAGTCGAATTTAGAATTTCCGAGTTCGTATTTGGATTTTACGCGAGATTTCAAGTGAATCCCGTCTTAAGCCGTCTTTGACTTTTCTTGACTTTTTCCACTCACCTTTCATATACTCCTTCCTAACCCTAACCTAACTCACACAACTCAAACACTTCCTTCTTCTCTAAGAAACCCAAAACCCCATCAAAACCTTGCCTCCATTTTGATCCAAGCTTAGAATCGTCATATCTCGCTCATTTCTTGCTCAAATTCACCTAAGTTCGTCTTATTATTCCCCTCTTAGCTTCCTCTATCCGTATTGGTAATAAAATTACCGTCTTTCTCGCTTTTTAATTTATCCGTCTTTCTCAAAGGTGAATTATATTCATCTTTTGTCATCTAATTGTAGGTGGAGACTTTCTAGAAATCGATTGAAGTCGCATAAAGGTAACGGTGAAGGGTTACTCGATATCATTTACGTGTTTTCATGTGTTTTCTATGTTAGAAATCGTATTTAGAATATGGTTAGTAATCTTAGGAGTTGTATTGTTGATGATGGTTGTTGTTAGTTGATAATTGATATGAGAATTGATGATTTGTGATGATATATGATATTTGTGTTACGCCTTTGTGAAATTGTGAAACTTGTGTGATCCATGCCTGCCCGAACAGGACGCTGGCAGCGTTCCCTGGACGCTGGCAGCGTCGTGGGACGCTGGCAGCGTTACTCGCTGCCGACTGCAGTTTTCCTGCACTGACCCCTTTTTGTAAAATGATCATATATCCTTCGTTACTTGCTTGTTTTGGGCTTGTGACATCCCGTTGGAACCGTAAGGGGATAAGCTATCACCTTCATTTGCAATTTCTGCATTTGCATGTCTAGAACTCTAGTTATGACCGTTTGAAGTGGACCCTTGTTTTCGTTGGTTTCCAAACAACATTGTTTTGGAGAGGTGAACTATGTTTTTATTCCTTATGCTTTATAAACTTGTTCTAATGCTTATGTATCATGTATTGATTCATTTTTATCATATTTAAATTTATATAATTCCCTATTCTCATGTTTTGTGACGGTTTTTGGTATGTCCCACTTTGAGTCGGTTTTTACAAATGTTACGGTTTGAGCACTATTTTGTTATGTGCTTTGTACTCTCATTCCCTTGGCTACCTCCACGTTCGTAAGGCTGGAATGTCGGAACAGGGATGTATCCTACTGCTTAATTGCTTGTGTTAGTGGGCATACGACGACGTTGTTGGGAGGCGAACGCTATGCGTTGATCGACCCGGCCGTCAAATGTTGTGTACTTGCGAGGTGGTGTTATTTGCATGTAGCGTACCGCTTGTTATGAGGCTTGAGCTCTTTTCCGCCTCTTTCGTGAATTATTCTACCGAATTTGGGGTCGAGTCTTGGATGCGAAATGTCATCGCTTGTCGACTTGAAAAATGCGATTCCGGGATTCTGGCCAGATTTAGACTAGGACCGTATTATTATCGTCGTCCTACCAGGTGGAAATTAGTCTACATATACGAAATGAATTGAATCGTGTATGCGTTCAGGGTATATGTCTTATCTCGTGGATGCCTTTTAATCATACTTGCCATGTACATGGTGCTAGTGCGTTTCATTTACCGTGAGTGAGGTCGTCAATGTATTGTTATGTAAGGATGGATGATTACATGATTGATTATTTATGATCATACCATGACTTGGCATGGTTTGTTTGTCGAGTCTCAATCTTATCAAACTTATACCGCTAATGGTGAGATGTAACCCTAGTGAGCGTATTCGGTTGCCTAAGAGTGTCTTCCCCGAGTCTTTGTATAACATGATGGATACGGATTTGTATTCCATATGCTCTTATCATTATATATTGAATTGCCTATCTATCCTTATCGTATTTCACATGTATATCTATATATGCATGCTTCTACTTTTGTATTTCCTTCTATGTACGTTTAATGTGATATGGCTGGGAGAACCCGGAGTTACTCCCCACTGACTGTGGCGTTCATGTTTTTCATGGATGAACAGGTTGCTTGATTGGATGGCTTTTTGCAAGATATTTTGGGTTCGGGTGTGAGCTAGCGGGCGTTGTCCCTGGATTGAAACACCTCTAGACGTTATTTAGCTTGTTTGCTAATCACATTTACTTTGATAACATTTGTAGAGACTACGTCTCTTGCTGTAGTATATTCGTACTTTGGTTTGTAATATTTGACATACCTCGTATTTTCTATCTTGCATGTATAAAGGTTTTTAAAATACCGTATTTTTGCTAATTAATTCACATGCTTGTATGTTTTATTTCTGCATTCGCGAGGGTTGTCACATAGTTTCACGAGTTAACTTCTCTAACACACATTATGCGATAAGGTGTTGTTGCATAGAGAAACAGAACCTTATACGATATGGTTTTGTCTTTGTCAAATCAAACTGAGCCATTTGACTTACCTTGGGATCTTAATATTTTTGTCTGCTATTTCTTTTCCCACCATATCAAAGAACATTTAAAACAGTCGGATTTTATTTCATATACGATATGGATAGGTAGCGTACCTAATTTATAAGTTATCCGAATAAAACAAGTGCTCAATAATCCTACATTGACCACGAGAACAAAGCGTTTGTGACTCGTGATGCTGTCTTTCAATAAAAATACGATTATTTCTTGATAAGACAGAGTGGGAGAAAATGTTTTTTCAAGAGCCACAAACTGAGCATATGGTCCGGAAAAAGTTTCCTCATTGCTTGTTCAGTAGTTGTTTCTTCGGAACCTAAGAAGCACATTTAAAACAGTCGGATTTTATTTCATATACGATATGGATAGGTAGCGTACCTAATTTATAAGTTATCCGAATAAAACAAGTGCTCAATAATTCTACATTGACCACGAGAACAAAGCGTTTGGGACTCGTGATGCTGTCTTTTAATAAAAATACGATTATTTCTTGATAAGACAGAGTGGGAGAAAATGTTTTTTCAAGAGCCACAAACTGAGCATATGGTCCGGAAAAAGTTTCCTCCTTGCTTGTTCAGTAATTGTTTCTTCGGAACCTAAAAGGTCAGGTTGAATTTTATCTTTCCTTAATAAGTGATGAATTCTAATCTGTGACTTATAAAAGACTGTTTCTAGTCCCAACTTCTTGCTATGGCTTAGAGTCGTGCGATTCGTAATGGACTCCATGCATGATGGTCAGGTATGTGACCTGGTAAATTTTAGTTGAAGAAGTACGACCTCTTCAATGTAAATTAATTTTTAAGATCGAAATTTGCATGGATGAACATTAAAATGTTTTCAAAGATAAATTGGTAGGCAAAGAGTTTTGCACCAACCTTAATTCTTCGATCCATTCGAATATACTTAGCGATTACAGCATTTCATAATAGTATGATAACAGTTGGATCTCAAGAACCACCTTCATGAATACGATTCTAGAAGAGGTAGAATATTTTATATCCACCTGTGGGTTCGTAGATCCTAATTATCCTAAGTTAATTTTGTAAGCTTAAGAGGATGTCTTAAGTAAGCACTAAAGAGTTGAAATTAGTGTGACAATCATGTCATAATATATTTCTCGATATCTCGAGGAATTATGTTGATACATGAAGTTTAGTGGGAGTAATATGGTTTTCATCAGTCTTATATGTGGAGACATCTTGATCATTTTAGATGATGGAAGATTTTTGGAGAAGTAGAATATATCTCTTAGATATATGGATTTATGGAGATAAATTTAAAAGGATATTAGCGTTGAGTCAAAATTCTTATATTGATAAGATCTTTGACTAGTTCAAGGAATTTGAACACATGATAATTGATTCCTTTTGCTTCCGCTGCGGGATCTATTATATACGCTGTGATGTATACTCAATCCGACATTTCGCAAGCCTTGAGCATGACGAATCATTTGCAATCAAATCCAAGTGAGAGTCACTTGATAGCCATAAATAACATCCTTAAGTACTTGCGAAGGACTAAAGATATGTTCCATATGTTTGGAGTTTACAGTGAGTTGTGTATAAGTGGTTACACAGACTTTAGTTTCCAATCTAATTAAAATGATTTGAAATCACGAACAGGCTGTGTTTTATAGAAGATTTGTCTGTTGGAAGAGTTCCAAGCAGAAAACACTATTGGAAAGGTTCCAAGTAGGAGTGACATTTTGAAATATAAATGTCATGTATCCGCTGGAAGTGTTCCAGGCAGTTTATCATTGCGTATTTCACAACGGAAATAGAGTACATTGCATCATATGATGATGCATATGAAAGTAGCTTGGATTCGACAGTATTGGAGGGACTAAAAGTAGTTCCTATAGTTGTATATCCTATCCCATGATACTGGTAAAAACAGTGGGAGCTACCTTTAGGCCAAGTATCCTAAGTCTAGATTCAAACCTAGACACGTACTCAGAAAGATGGGAAAGATGCAAGTATTGCTAATCCATTAGCCATGCCTTTTGCAGGCTGAACATGATAGTCATGTCATTTCAATGGTATTGAAATATGTACCTGAATTGCTAGAGATTATGAGAGATGAAATTATTGATAACGTATAAATTTTTCCAAATATTAGATAATCGCATTCATTGTTAGAGTTTCTTTAAAAACTCCTTATTTAGCTTGACTAAATTTTAATACTTTGTTTATCCGAATTGGTTGAAAGAAAAATTGAACACAATTCAAGTGAACGGGATGAACTTAGTGTTTTGTCCCTAGTCACTCATTTGAGGTGACATCTCGAAGTGACTAGATTGTAAGTCGATCGATGGTTGGTTCAGCACCATGGGGTCATGGAGATGACTGGTCGTTTACATAGACATACTGTGGAGACACTCTCTCGGGCAGTGACCATAATAGAGTCCCTTATCAAAATTGTTGAAGCCTGGTCGTGGCGGGGATTTCTATTTTATTCCTATGAGGCGATTCTTTAGACTCGCGACTATTTACCTGAGTCGGTGTAGTTTCCGATTGACTTTGGTTTTTGTCCTAGGTCGTGCCGTGAAAGGAGGTCGATGGACATCTTCTGGGTCATGGTGATCTGCATCATACAGAATAAGATGGGTCAACATGAATAGTCCACCCACGTTGGGTATTAACATCTTCGGGCCGCTCGAGGAGTAGTAACTGGAAATGCGTGGCCACGCTCGGAACAGATCTCTGGTAGATTTTCCAGTCAGACAGTTACTCTCCCAGATCAACAAAACCACTCTATTTATAAATTTTCAATAGTAAGTGCGACCTGTAAGACACCTTGCGATGAGTAGGAGGATGTGACGCAAAAGAGACAAGAGAATTGGTAGCACACAACTTGTCGAGACAAGTGGGAGATATTGTTGGAGTAGGAGTCCTCCACAATAGTGTCGCTACATGCACAACTTGTATCGGAGAAGTAGGAGATTGTTGGAGTAAATGTCCTCCACAATACTGCATTTATATAATAAATGTCATTTGGAATATACGTGGCATGATTAGTATATTTTGATACTCCACGTCAGTTGATTAACGTAAATCGGTAACGCTTGCCTGACTAGAGTTTGACATTATTGTCGTATGACGGCGATAATCAACTGATCCCTTTAGGTCACACCTATAGGATGAGACCCAAATAGAATACTAATTATTTGTATACGATACAGTTTTATTAGAGCATTACATATATTTGATATGTGTGTTTAGTTACGAGAGTTATTTATTGGAAATTGAGTTGCGAACTCATTCCACTTAAGTTTATTAGTCAATTATACGATAACTGACTGAATAAATTTTACATCTTATTTTAATACGATTAAATAAGATTTAATTTAATGATTAATCGTTAAATCATTAAATTAGTTGAGGTTATGCAAATATTTTGAGGTAGAGGTAATTAGTTAATTATATTTACAAAGAGTTGTAAAATAAATTAAGAGGACAATTTGGGATTCATTATATATTGATATAATGGTTAAATAGCACTTAAACGTTGAGTCTATATTGATTATTAATTTGAGTCATATAATTGTTATATGATCAAATTAACACTTAATTATACAAGATAATTAAGCATATGATTAATAAGTATTTGTGGGACAAATATCAAAAATCAAAATGGTCCATAATGGACATATATGCACCGGTTTGTGCATGTGCAAAGGGCATGATTATTGTTCTATTTTATGTCCACAATTCACTTAGTGATTGTGACATTACATGACAACTATAATCATCACTACCATACTAACACTCTACATATTTTGCATGATAATAAATTATCAAAATAAGAGGCCACATGTGGTTGTGGGTGCCGGCCTAGTGCATTCAAAAAGGGCAAATGTTGTTCATTTTGAGCAATTCATTTTTGTTGTTTATTCTCATATCTCTCTAAAAACCTCTACCCTCTCTACAAGTCTCATACACTCTAATATTATCTACATATTACTAGTGTAGTAATATACTAATATTAGTAGTATTATTTCTTCACTTATTATCTATTTAATAATAAGTTAAGATTATTTGGGTTTAATCTTGGGTGCAACAAGAAGGAGACCTTCTACTTTGGAGGTTATTTTATGGAGGATCATCCACTAAATACATGCTCAAGAACAATAAGGAGTTCTTATTATGCCCCATATTGGCAGAAAATTTCCATTGTAAGAAAATTTCATCTTATCTTTATATTTATGCTTTTATATTTGCATGCATGATAACTAGATCCTAAATCATTAAGTTAATGTAATTTAATGAACTAATTAGAGGAGTCTAATTAGAGTTCTAGGACTTTCATAATTTATTTGTTATGACATTGCATTTAAATTAGTTAAATGTACATTTATAAGCTAAATTACATGTTACATGTCACATGTCACATATTTGACAAATGACAAATTACAAAGTTAAAATGGAGTCCATTTTATGCTCATGGGGTCGGTCATAATGGGTGATTTAAGGGTGTTAATTAGTTGTTGTTTTTAATGCCTAAAACACAATCATTTCTTTTTTTTTTTTTTGGTATCAATGTAATTAATATTAATAAAATTGCCTTAGGCACACATTACAGACTTGTTAGCATATCCTCATACCAACTATCATCTAAACTATCCAAAAACCTTACATTAGACCCTTCACCATACACCACCTTTTATCACTTAGCCTAAGTTGCCCTAAATTAACATTCATCAGCCTTAGCCTTATGTCCATTCTACCTTGCTCAACAATTTTACTAGGAAGCATACAATATATATCAAGCCTAAAAATATTCCTAGCACGCCAAATTCCATAATAAGTTGCATTGATCACAGCCCACATCACCTTCCTCTGAAAACCAGACTCAACTTTGATCCTCAGTAATCTGGTATAGTTGAAACAGCAGCAATCAATCTGTAACCAATCTTGAATCAGACCAAAGCAGCACTTTGTAAAATAGCAGTCCTGAAACAAATGAGAGTGAGTCTCTATAGCAACTCCACAAAGAAAACAATCAACATGCTCAGCAATGCCCATTCCTGCCAATCTATCCAACGTCAACAGTCTACCTTGCCATACCAACCAGTTAATGAAGCAGTGTCTTGGAACATTAAGCCTGTTCCAGACCACCCTGCACCATCCCACCTTAATCTCTGCCCCAGTTAACCATGAGTAGCCTTTTGAAATGGTATAATGATCATCAGAAGCCATCCAATTCTTATTAACCAAAGCATCTTGAAACATTGTTTTAACTGCACAAATCTTCCTCCAAGCCCAAGAACTATAATTACTAGGGGAATAACTGTGCCAATCCCTTCCTTTAAGATAAATTTTATCAATCCACTTGATCCACAGCAAGTCCTTCTTAGTGACAATCCACCACACAAGCTTCCCAACTGCAGCATAATTCCAGACCTTGCTATCTACCAAACCCAGCCCTCCATTATCCTTACCTTTGCATAACACTGACCAAGCAACCAAAGGAGCTTTAGAATACCCCTCTTCACCCTCCCATAGGAAGTTCCTACAGAGGGCCTTGAGTCTATCCATAACTCCACAAGGAAGAACAAACATTTGAGCCCAGTAATTATGAATGGTACTAAGAACTGCTTTAACCAGAGTTAATCTACCAGTATAAGCAATTTTCCTCTTATTCCAGCCTCTAATCCTTGTAATCATCTTCTCAACTAAGATGTTGCAATCAGTTTTTGACAGTCTTTTGTGAGAAATAGTGACTCCAAGATACTTGAATGGAAGTGTACCTTTTTTGAAGCCAATATGGGCAAAAATTGCATCCTCAGCCTCAATGCTCATTCCATTCACAATCAAATCAGATTTGTCACTATTGATGTGCAAACCAGAAGCTCTAGAAAAGAAGTTAAAACCCTCCACAATAAGAAAAATGGATCTCAAATCACCCTTACAAAAGATGAGAAGATCATCAGCAAATAACAAATGATTAAGCCTCAAACCTTTGCATAAGTGATGAAATTTGAAGCCCTTAATGTCACTAACCACCTTCATAATCCTACTTAAATATTCCATACATAAAGTGAACAGCAAGGGAGACAAAGGATCTCCTTGACGAAGACCCTTTTGTCCTTTGAAAAACCCATGAGGAGTACCATTGATAACCAAAGAATAAGAAGTTGTGGTAATACACTCCATAACCAACTTAACTAAATGCTCAGGAAAATTTAAAGAACATAATACCTGATAAACAAACTTCCACTCAATAGAATCATATGCTTTCCTCAAATCAACCTTGATCATACATCTAGGAGAAGCAGACTTGTTAGCATAGAGCCTAACCAAGTCCTGACTGATCAAAATATTCCCCATAATACTTCTCCCTTTAACAAATGCAGCTTGTGCAGGATTAACCACATCAGGTAGAACTCTAGCTACTCTATTACAAAGCAGTTTTGAAATGACTTTTTAAAGAGTATTGCAGCAAGCAATTGGTCTAAAGTCCTTAACAGAAATAGGGTTCTCAGACTTGGGTATCAGCACAATATTAGTACAATTCAATTGTTTAAGCAATCTGCCATGTAAGAAAAAATCTTTGACAGCAACACAAACCTCCTGCTTAATGATATCCCAAGTAGTTCTAAAAAAACAACTACTATATCCATCAGGACCAGGGCTTTTATCCCATGGAATAGAGAAAACTGTGTCTCTAATTTCTTCATCAGAAGGAACCTGACATAACATAGACCAGTCCTCTACCTTAACTTTAGGACCATTCCCCATAATCTGAGGATTAAAGTCAGAACAAGAACCAACAGAGCCCAACAGCTCCCTATAGTAAACTTCAAAAGCCTGAATAATGTCCTCAGGTTTCTTGTAAGTGACTCCATCCAGGCCAACAACTCTAAGCACTTTATTTTGAATTTGTCTCTTCTTAATAGCTTTGTGAAAGATAGCAGTATTAGTGTCCCCATCCTTAGCCCATACACACTTGGATTTTTGTCTCAAGAACTCCTCTTTAGACTGTTTTAGTAATAAATAGCTAGAGAGTGCCTGATACTCCATGTCCATCAACTCAACATTGGTAGGATCAGCATGAAGATTCTGTTGACACTTTAAGAGGAACTCAAAAGCCACATCAGAATTCCTCTCAATGTCAGAAAATAAATCCCTATTCAGACCCCTCAACAAAGGTTTCAGATACTTCATTCTAGTTACCACTCTAAACATAGGATGACCATTAACAATCTGTCTCCATCCTGTTTGCACAATCTCCTTATACTCAGGGGCTTTACACCACATGTTAAAGAATTTAAAAGGCTTTTTCCTTTGAATAACTCTATCACCATCCTCAATGACACAAGGACAATGATCAAAATCACCCTCAGGACCATAGAAAGCATAAAAATCAGGCTTATCTTTCAGCCATCCATCATTCACCACAACCCTATCAATTCTACTAAAGACCCTAGTGCCACTAGGTTGTTTGTTATTCCAAGTAAAAAAGGCACCTAGAGTTTTCATATCCTGCAGCTCACAATCATTGATGACTTTCTGAAAAAGGTAAAGTCTCTGAATCTCTCACAGGAAGACCAATCTTCTCAGTGGGGAAAAGAACATTATTGAAATCACCCAGAATCACCCAAGGATCAGCAGTGTTCAATCTAACTAAGTCATCCCAAAGAGGTATCCTCTCCTCAGGTTTATTAAAACCATAAACAAAAGTAGTAAAAAACCTGTAATCATCAGCAATATTCCTCACATCCAGATGAATAAGTTGATCAGTCATCTCCACAATATCAACCTTTACACTCTGATGTTTCCAAAGCACCCAAATCCTACCTCCATGATGATGTAAATGATTTGTAATATATGACCAACCATGACACACATTACCAGCTACTAAATTTAGAGAACCAGGTTTAACCCTAGTCTCAAGGAGCCCAAAAATCTCTACATCAATTTGATGCAAATACCATTTAATATATCTCTGGTTTACTTCACTATTTAGGCCCCTAATGTTCCAAACACCAAACTTAGTCATAGGAAGAGGTCTGGCCCTCTCCCCCCCCCTCCTTTATCAACCATTCCATCATTGGTACCAATTGCACTATTAATTTTTACCACAAACTCATTCTCCCTTCCCCCAGGAATTCTAGTTTCATGCCTTGTCATCCTAGTAATAATCCTAGCTGGAGTGAATAAAGCACTATAATTTATACTGAGAGGAGTATTAGCTGGAGTTACTTCAGACTCCTTCAGTTTATCCTTAGAACTGTTAGCACCACCACTATCAGAAACACTCACTCCAGCAACTTTAGTTAGAGCAGGAAAATCATCATTGTCAATTACTACAACCTGAGGTTCCTTCTTCCTCCATATCTTCTTCTGATTAACTGCAGGCACCACTCTAGAAGGCCCCTGACTCACACCCCTTCTACATACAGTAGCATAATGACCCATCCCATTACAATTCTTGCACGTGACAGGTATCCAATCATACTCCACTTCAACTGTAACTTCCTGCCCTAGTTCATCTAAAAAACAAATCCTATCAGGAAATTGTTGATCAACCTCAACTTCAACCAAAACCTTAGCAAAACCTAGCAAAGTCTTACTCAAGGTTAACTCATCAATCCTAATAAATTTCCCTAGCAGAGATGCCAATTTTCCCAAACAAGAATTTCCCCAAAATTTTAAATCAAGCCCCACCAATTTGACCCAAATTGGCACAGCTTTAACTGAAACCTTAGTCATCTTAATATTTGAATCCCAGGGTCTTAAAATGACAGGTTTCCCATCAAACAGGAGAACCCCCTTCCCTAGCACTAACTTTTGATGCTCAGCCTCAGCAAACCTGACAACAAACAAGCCATTTGGAAGGAATCCAATCTTGGTCACTGCATAATCCCTCAATTCCCTCCTTAAAAAACCTTCAATCACCATTCTAGGGGGACTAGCACCCATTACATATCCAAATATAGCAGTATTCCAATAATTAATTTCCTCCACAACATCATCCATCGTAATTTTAAGGATATTACCTTTCTGAGTCATTTCCCCATTGATATGTTCTTCAATTGTTGCTAACTTCCCAGACGGTTGTGAAGAAACCACACTCTTCTTCTTCCTTGCTCCAACAACTTGCCATGGCCTCTCCTGCTCATTCGTCTCATCATTCAATCCATCAGAATTAACAGCATCATCCCGTAATTTTCCCGCAGCTTCCTTCCTAGCATCCTCTATTATTTGTTTTTCCGACATCATAAAAGACAAAATTTGAATACTATGTGATTAATAAATCTAATAATTTGTGGCAGTAATAAAGAGATCTATTATTATTACTAATGACTTAATTTTATAAAGGATTAAGAGTCAAAATTGATTTTGGCCCTTGCACAAAACCCTAGAAATCAAAAGAAGGAGCTTTCTCTCTCCAGCTTTCTCTCTCATCCTTTTTGGTTTTTTTTCCCATAAAACACAATCATTTCACGTAAAACACCTAAGACCTACTCTAGTTTTGGGTAAGAGAAAAAGGGAAGCATGCTTCCCTTTCCCTATGCTTTGGGGCCGGCTCCCTCTAGTAAATAAGAGGAGAGTTTTTCTCTTCTTATTCACTACAAGTGATAAAATTCCAGTGTTGTTATTATTTTTACCATTTCTCACACTAGAAAGCTTAAAGAAGTTTCAAATAAATTCATGTTCATAAATTACTAATAATATTAGTAAGAGTAGTAATAGAGTGATTAGTGATATTTTTAAGGGAACTATTGTATTATACTAGTGTAGTATTTTATATAGTGATGTTAAAGGTTGTCTTGGGTACAACTAATTGGAGTGTTCTTATTCTAAGAACTTGGATATCATCCTTATATTTTGAGCTCAAGAACAAAGTAGGAAGGAGTCCTATTTTGTGCCCAAAATCCGTTCAAACCAATGTCAGGACATGGTTTCTTCTTATCTTTGTGTTATTTAGTTATGCATGCATAAGATCTAAATAGTTTATGAGTAAACTAATTGTAAAATGATATTAGAAATGTCTAATATCGAGTTTAAGAAACCTACATCTTGTACTAAAAGCGGCCTTTGGTATATCGGCATCACGAACGGGAATTTGGTGATATCCGGATCTCAAATCAATATTGGAAAAAGTAGAAGCACCCTTTAGTTGATCGAAAAAATCTTCAATTCTTGGCAAAGGATACGTATTCTTGATTGTAAATCGGTTCAACTCACGGTAGTCGATACAAAGTCTCATGGAACCATCCTTCTTCTTTACAAAAAGAACGGGAGCACCCCAAGGCTAGGTACTCGGTCGAATGAAACCTTTTTCAATCATATCATCAAGTTGCTTCCTTAACTCCTTTAATTCGGTTGGAGCCATACAGTATGGAGCGTTAGCTATGGGTCCGGACCAGGCACAAGATCAATGGAAAACTCAACATCACGCTCGGGAGGGATCCCAGGCAAGTTTTCGGGGAATACATCAACAAAGTCACATACTATAGGTACATCTTCAATCTTTGGTAAGGAGGTAGTTGTAGAACTCACAATACACAAGAACGCTTGGTGACCCTTTCTTACCATACTCACGAACTTCATTGCAGAAATCAATTGAACACCCATTCGGGAATGAGATCTCTTATAGGTTATTCTAACTCCTAAAGGACTCTTTAAATAAATCTTTTGATCTCTACACTCGAACATAGCATGGTACAATGCTAGCCAATCAATACCTAGAATTACATCAAACTCTCCTAGAGGAAACTTAAGGAGATTAGCGGGAAAGATAGTACCCATAATAGAGATTGGGAAATAAGGGTAAAGAGTAGAACATGAGATAATTTCTCCGGATAGTAAGGATATGGGAGTATGCTCACTAGAAGTAGGCTCGATAGCTAATTTATCAACATAAGTTGAAGACACAAAGGACACGGTTACTCTAAGATTGAGAACATACCCGTAATTATCTCCGGATGAGCATCGGCTTTGGCTTGGCTTAGAACATAGATAGATCCCTTGGGTTTTGAAATTAGAGGGGGCAACTTCCGATCGGGGCAATCATCATAACGGTGACCACTCTTTTGGCAAAAGAAGCAAACATAAGGTCGGTTGAAGCATCCTACACCGGGGTGGTGTGGTTCTCTACAACGGTTACATAAGCGACCTTGAGCTTGAGCTTGAGGTTGAGGGGGAGCATAAGGCCTATGAACCACATTAGAAGTAGCTCGGGGCGAGAAAGGAGCCCTTGCATTTGCATTTGCGGGAGGGCTGAATCTCCGCTTGTTGCCATAAGCATTGGAAGACGAGGGAGTAAACGACCTTTTCCCATAGAATTTTGGCCTAGGTGAGAAAGAAGGAGGGGGACTCTTCATCATTGCTTCATCCTTGATGGCCTTCATGGAGTTCTCGGCCCAAAGTGCATCGTCATACAATTCTCCAAAAGAGGTAGAATTCCTCCTTACTTTGCTTTGGAGCAAAGCACTAAGCTTATTACGGCAGTAAAAAGCTCGGTCTTCATCATCCTTGATGAGCCTTGGTGCAAAGTGAGTAAGCTTGTTGAATTGAGTGGTGAAGGCTTGAGCCATCAAGTCACCTTGCTTGAAATCAAAGAATTTCTTGAGTCTTTGTTTTTTTATCTCCTTGGGACAAAATCGGCCTTCAACAAGAGCCTTGAAACATGCCCAATTGAAATCAACTTCAAGAGTAGCGGTGGGATTTGTAATCGCCCACCAGTTGTCGGCTTCCCTCAAAAGAAAGTGCTTAGCAATCCTCACTTTGTCTTCTTCACGGACTTCGTACAAGTCGAATTGCTTTTCCATCTCCCGAAACCACTCTGAGAGCTCAGTAGGGTCCGTTTCTCCACCATACAGCGTGATCTTGCTCCTAGCAATTTGGCTAGCCACCCAAGCATAGCCTCCTTGGTGATGGTCTTCTCTATGAGGAGGGACTTGGTCGGCTTGAGCATTTGTGTAACACCCGGAAATGTACCCTATTTTTCTAGTAGAAATATTTTACGAAATCTATTCAGTAATTTTATGTTTTAATTAAGATTTTTATGTTTCGAGTCGAATTTAGAATTTCCGAGTTCGTATTTGGAATTTCTGCGAGATTCCATGAAAATCTCGTCTTAAGGCGAGTTTGACTTTTCTTGACTTTTGAGTCGAGTTTGACTTTTCTTGACTTTTGAGTCGAGTTTGACTTTTCTTGACTTTTGCGTCATCTTCGACTTTTCTTGAATTTTAAGTCGTCTTTGACTTTTCTTGAATTTTAAGTCGTCTTTGACTTTTCTTGAATTTTAAGTCGTCTTTGACTTTTCTTGACTCGTAAGTCGACTTTGACTTTTGTTGACTTTTCCCCATAAATATCTCATACTCCCTTAATCTTTTTCATTCACCACAAACACAAACTCATTACTCTTCCTTAAGCAAAAATCCAAACCCTTGTTTCCCTCTTTGAATTCGATCTTTGAATCACCGTATCTCCTTCGTTTCTTATTGGAATTCACGTAAGTTCGTCTCATTCTTCCCCTCTTAGCTTCCTCTATCCGTATTGGTAATAAAATTACCGTCTTTCTCGCTTTTTAAATTATCAGTCTTTCTCAAGGTGAATGATATTCATCTTTTATTATCTAATTGTTTGTAGGTGGAGACTAGGAAAGCTTAGTAACCGTTTAAAGACGCGTAAAGGTAACGGTGAAGGGTTACTCGATATCATTTACGTGTTTTGCATGCTTTATATGTTAGAAATCGTATTTAGAATACGATTAGAAGCTTAGGAATCATGTTATGATTTATGATTGTTGTTATTTGTTGATTGTTGATGATGAATATTGATTATGGGTAATTATTAGAAGTGAATTAGGAGAATTGAAAATGATAGAATTGGTGCTTGTTGTTCTCGGGTGGAATTGTATTCCTGGCCGAAGGACCGGCAGCCGGTCTAGTGCCCGGCTAGGAATTTCCTGCACCGACCCTTTTTCGTGGAATGATCATAACTCCTTTGTTACATGCTTTTTTTGGGCTTGTGACCACTCGTTGGAACCGTAAGAGGATAAGCTATCACCTCGACTTGGAGTTTCTGCATTCCCATAGCTAGAACTCTAGTTATGACCATTTGAAGTAGACCCTTGTTTTGATAGTTCCCAAACTTGTGATTTTTGTGTTTGTTAGTGTTGTGCTCTGAGCCGGGGTACCGGCCGCCTCCCTCTTGACCGGCCTGGAACACATTACCTTGTTTTCTATGATTTTTGGTTTTTGCCTTGTGCTCTGAGCCGGCCCACCGGCCGCCGGTCCAGTGACCGGCCTAGAACACGGCTGTGTTATT
>JAIUZE010072812.1:0-18283 GCA_022085475.1 Heliosperma pusillum
GTAGACGTATTGGTCTTTCATGTTTGTATGATTCTATGAGTTCTAGAAGGTGAGATGCAAGCCGGCTAGGATTGATAGAGTTTGGATTAACGGTTGTTAAATGATTCACATGATTACGTGTTGATTAGGGTTTGAGTGTATCAGGGCCATGTTACTTGGTAACCGTTGAGCCAGCATACCAGCTTCCCTACCTCGCGTTATATTTTATTACCGAATTCACATGATAGCTTTCATATGCTATGATAGTTATTGTTATTTAACTGTTTCTTAAATGAAAAGCATATCATATATGTTAGGTTTTGTATTTTCAATATACATTGCTTTTATGTTATTCATGTTTAATTAAACTCGACATTTCGTGGCTGGGAGAACTCGGAGTTACTCCCCACTGACTGTGGCTTCCGTGTTTATATTTAATGCGGTCGAACAGGTGGTGATGCATATTTGGGGTACATTGACGAGCTAGCGATCGAAGTATTTACCTTGGACCTATATTCGGTTCTTAGATTGTATATTATTATACACTCTTTTATTTCAGTATTTTTACGGGAGATATGTCCCCCGTCTTGTATATTTCTTTTGTATAATATTATTTCCGTTTTGTAATGAACCTTTTTATTTATGACACCTTCGTTATGGATTCTCATATTTTATTTAGTTAAATTATTTTTTTTCTTTCCGCAAATTTGAGGGTGTCACAGTTGGTATCAGAGCTATTTTGCTCCCGACGCACGTTTGTGTACCCTTGCATAAATAACTTGACCTTAGTAAAATAATAAACCGTGAGATAGAAGGGTAAGATGGGTAGATTAAGATTTATGTTGTAGTCTCTTTGTTCTTGCTAAATGATAAGTACTAATCTGTGTTTTTAATTTTGCAAGATGCCTCCGAGGATTGACAACACTATTTTAGCAGCTCTTACCGTAATTATCCAAAACCAGCAAAACCAGCAAAACCAGCAGGCTAATCCGATTCCTACTCCTGTTCCTGATCGTGAGAGACACGGTATTATACGTGGGTTTGCTTCACAGCTATCGAGGAGCCAAGCCAAAACCGTACGATGGCTGAAGTTGAATCCTGTTAAACTTTTCCGGTTGTGTTTACGAGAGATTGAAAGAGTTTTTTCTCTTTATGATGTCCTTGAAAGAGGCAAAGGCCTCTAGGCTTCTTCACTTCTTAGAAGAAGGAACGATCAGTGTTGTGACTCTTCTGGTCCGACCGCTAGTTGGAGCCTAATTTCGGGTGTACTCGATTCCGTGAGCTCTTGGAAGCGAGGTTTTACCCCGATGAGTTGAGACAACAAAAATTGAAAGAGTTCATGGATTTCAAGCAAGAAAAACTATCCGTTCAGGAGTTTACTACCCGGTTCAATGAGTTGGCTCATTATGCCACTCGACTTATTAGGGTATAGGAAGACAAAGCTTTCTTTTATCTGGGAAAGCTTTCTCCCCAGATAAAGGGGAATATCAGTAGAGGTTCTACTTCCTTTGTCTCGATCTATAATGATGCCATCTGGGCGGAGAGTTCTATCCGGGAGATTGCCGAGGAAGCTCGTGCTTCTTATATTGCTCCTCATGCCTTTGGCAAGAGACCTTTATATCCTTCTTCCCGACCTTCTTTTTCTCCCTCTTTTCCAAACAAGAGGAGAAACTTCCAGAGTGGACCGGCTAATCAGAGAAACCGTCCCTTTGTTCCGAGTCACAACAACGACCTTAAAGGTCGTGTCTGCTTTACATGCAAGATGCCTATTCACCCGGGTGTTGGTTGCTTCAACAACCCGTTTGTATGCTTTATTTGTCAAAAGCCGGGTCACAAGGCGAATGTATGTCCTGAGAGGAAGGGTACGGTGTCTACACCGGTTATTTCTGGGAGACCTAAGGGTCGTATTTTTATTATGAGCCGTGCTGAGGCGGATGCCCAACCCGATATTGTGACGGGTATGTTCTCGATTTATGATTTACCGTGTTTAATTTTATTTGACACGGGAGCGTCTTTATCTTTTATTTCCATGAGACTATCCGATAAGTTACCGCTTAAAGCTTCAGTAGGAGAAACTACTCCTATATCGTTACCATCCGGAGAAGTATTTTCATGTTCTTATCTTCATTCCGACATTCCAATATCCATAAATGGATCTATTTTTCCGGCTAATCTTTTACGGTTTCCTCTTGAAGAGTTCGATATTATTTTGGGCATGGATTGGTTATCTACTTATCATGCTCGATTCGAGTGCCGTGATCAGAAAATTATTTTTAAAAGTCCTTTGGGTGCTCGTATTTCTTATCAAGGGGTTAGAAAGCAAGCTAGTGTGAAGTTAATCTCAGCTATGAAAATGTTGAATGTTTTAAAGAAGGGTCATAAAGCATTTCTATGTGTAGTGACTACTTCCGATTCTTCTCTTCCTTCTTTGAAGGATGTTCCTATTGTTCGAGAATTTCCCGATGTATTTCCCGATGAATTACCCGGGATTGCTCCTGAAAGGGATGTTGAATTTTCCATTGATCTAGTTCCTGGAACTGGACCAATTGCCAAAGCTCCGTATCGTATGGCTCCTTCCGAATTGAAGGAGTTGAGAATTCAACTTGATGATTTGATTGAGAAAGGCTTTATTAGGCCTAGTGCTTCTCCTTGGGGTGCGCCCGTGCTTTTTGTCAGAAAGAAAGACGGTTCTATGCGGATGTGCATCGATTATCGTGAGTTGAACCGTGTCACAATCAAAAACAAATATCCTCTTCCACGTATTACTGATCTCTTTGACCAGTTACGTGGTGCTTCTATTTTTTCAAAGATTGATCTTAGATCGGGTTATCATCAGATTCCCGTTCGGGAAGCAGATATTCCGAAGACTGCTTTCAGCTCGAGGTATTGTCATTTCGAATTCAATGTGATGCCATTCGGTTTGACTAACGCTCCAGCTATATTCATGGATCAGATGAATCGTACCTTCCGGGAGTATCTTGATAAATGTGTGGTGGTATTTATTGATGACATTCTGATCTTTTCAAAATCTAAGGAAGAACATGCTGATCACCTTCGAACCATTTTGGGTGTTCTTCGACGCCAAAAGTGGTATGCAAAGTTCTCCAAGTGTGAATTCTGGTTGCCCGAGGTATCTTTCCTTGGTCATGTCATTTCCAAAGACGGTGTTATGGTCGATCCAGCTAAAATTGAGGCAGTTGTGGATTGGAAAAGTCCGAAAAATGTGTCCGAAATTCGGAGTTTCCTTGGTTGAGCAGGTTATTATCGTCGGTTTGTGAATGATTTCTCCAAATTAGCAAGACCGATGACGCAATTGCTAAAAAAGGAAGCAAAGTATATTTGGACTGATGAATGTGAAGTTGCCTTCTTAGAATTGAAGAAGAGATTGACTACCGCACCGGTCTTAACTTTACCAGATGATGAAGCAGATTATGATGTATATTGTGATGCTTCAAAGCATGGTTTGGGATGTGTCTTGATGCCGAATAGAAAGGTTATTGCTTATGCTTCTCGACAACTCAGGGTTCATGAAGTGAATTATCCGACTCATGATCTTGAGTTAGCAGCTGTAGTACATGCCTTGAAAACTGGAGACATTCTCTTATTGGGTTCATTGCCGAATTTCACCGATCATAAGAGCTTGATGTGCTTTTTACTTCATAAAGATTGAACATGAGGCAGAGAAGATGGTTGGAGTTAGTGAATGATTATGATGCTTAGTTGATTTATCACGAGGGAAAAGCAAATGTCGTGGCAGATGCTTTGAGTAGAAAGACTAGTCATTCATTAAATGCTCTTGGTACTTTACCCGATGAACTAGTAACCGAATTTCAGAAGCTTCAGATACAGTTTGTTGGGAAAGGATTTGATTATCTTGGTGCTTTGACAGCGGAACCTGATTTTTATCGAGAGATTCGCACTTGTTTACCGGAGGATGCTACTTTTATCGCCATTCGATCAAAAATACTACTTGGGCAAGCTAAAGATTGCGCGGTGGATAATGATGGCTACCTTCGTTACCATGGTCGAATGTTTGTTCCGAAAAGTGCCGTAGTCCTGTTTGTTGGGATCAAGTACAAGATGATCATATGTTGAGTCCCGACATTGTTACTGAAACGATCGATCAAGTTCAAGTCATTCGTGAACGAATGAAAGCCGCGCAAGATAGACAGAAATCCTATGCCGATGTTCGTCGACGACCGCTTGAATTTGATGTTGAAGACCGGGTATTTCTTAAAGTGTCACCAATGAAAGGAGTGAAACGGTTTGGAGTGAAAGGGAAGTTGAGTCCTAAATATATTGGACCGTTTCGAGTGCTTCAAAGAGTTGGTCCTGTTGCTTATCGTCTGGAATTACCTTCGAACTTGAGCAAAGTTCATGATGTGTTCCATGTTTCTCAGTTGAAGAAGTATATCAGTGATCCGAGTCATATTATTCAAGAAGAAGTGTTGGACTTGGAACCTAATTTGGCTTTGGAAAAAAGGCCGATTCGTATACTTGAAAGGGCTAACAAACAACTCCGAAACAAGGTGGTACCTTTAGTTCGTATCATTTGGCGTTGTGGAAACGTCGAATCAGAAACTTGGGAACCCGAAGCTAAAATGTTAGCTAAATATCCCGAGCTCTTTGCGTGAGGTAAATTTCCTTCTTTCTTTCCTCTTCCTATTCGATTTAACCGTTCGAAGATGCCGTTCCTTCTACCGATATTCGTGACGGCTGACGAGAACCTGCCGTTCCGTAGATAAGACCCCGTATTTTATTACAAATATATTTTTAACAGTTTTGAAATAGACCTACATATATGTTACGTTCCTTCTTCTAAGTTTCGAGGACGAAACTTTTTAAAAGGAGGGGTGATTGTAACAACCCGAAAAGTACCCAATTTGCTTAAGCAATAGCTTATGGATACTTTTCAGTAGAACTAAAGTTTTTAATATAGGAATTTTTGTTCCGAGTCGTATTTTGAAATTCCGCGTTCGTATTTGGAATTTTTGAGAGATTTCATGAAAAGACCGTTTTTGGTCGTCTTTGACTTTTCTTGACTTTTAAACCGTCTTTGACTTTTTTTCCTTGACTTTTTAAGTCGTCAATTGAACTTTTTATTGATTTTTAAGTCGTCATAACTTTTCTTGACTTTTAAGTCGATTTTGACTTTCTCGACTTTTAAGTCGACTTTGACTTTCGTTGACTTTCCCGACTCGTCTTGCGATTTTAAGACCGAAATTTTATTTAAAAAAATAATATTTTTGATTTATTTTTATTAAGATTTATTATGATTTATCATAATTTCATATAATTATTTTGAATTTATTCGGAATTTAAAGAATAACTTTTACGGTTTTTAACCGAACGTCATTTAACTATTCCCGACGCATCGTAAAGCGCGCAACAAAATCGAAACTCGACTTTGGCATGAGTCACGCGGCCATGTCATCGTTTTCCACTCACGATTGGATATTTTAATTGATTCGATTAAAATAATACAAATATCTTAGATATGTGTTACTTTATCGATCCGTCAACAGAAATTACGCAAATCGAGCAAAAACAGACCCGATGATCACCTTACCCACACGGCTCTCTTTCTCCTCTAATAGACCTTGATATTTTCATTTCTTTTGATTAATATATCATAATATCTAGATAACTATTTACTTTATCGATCAATTAACGAAAATTACGCAAAACGCTCGAAATCAGACCGGAAGTCACCATTTCACACGTCTACTTTAGTCCTCTCTTAGGCCTTGATATTGTGATTACTTTTCATTACAATATCATAATATCTTGATATTTGGTGTAATTAACTTTATCGTTAATTATATTAAATCGTTTACCGTAAAATAATTATTAAACGCGAGTCAATTACGTAAAAACAATTTCAAAACCCGACATCTTATTTTGCCTATAATTACACGGCACACACCACCCATATTACTCACCAACAACTTTTCATCTTTCAACAAATCAAATTAAGATCAAAATATCACTTTCTTTAATCGTTCTTCGTGTTCTTCGTCGTTCATCAATTGTTCTTCATCGTTCTTGAGAAAAACCTTCATAAAATCTTCATTTCTTAATTAAATCCTTCCTAATTTATATTTCTAGGATCTCCTCTTCGCTCCCCATCTTCACGTACGGTTTTATTTCAATTCCGGTAAAATCGTTTTCAACACTTTAATTATGAGAAATTTAGTTTTATGTGCTAATAATGTTTTTCTTGTCATATTTTTATAGGGGAAGATTTTGAAGACGAGTTTGGAGACTCGTATATTTTGGGTGAAGATTAGTAGGAGGGTTTTCTTATTATATACTTCTTATTATTATTTTTGTGCTAAGTGGTTTGCTAGCTAAGGTAACAATTCCGTTTTACTCGACGAATTAATGTCACATAGGTTTTAGTTTTGTTCATGTTATGTTTATGTATGATTTTAGTTAGTAACTTAGCTTTAAGTTTTGTTTCTTTTGATTTTGGTTCATCTTTATTTTTGGTTCATCTTTTTATGATTTATGGATTTTTGTTAGTAATATGATAAGTAATGGTTGGTATTGTGTTTTATGAATTTTTATGATTTTCCATAAAGTTATGATTCTTATGTTGTTTAGGAAATTTTAACAAGTTTAGTGTTCTTGAAGAATTTTGATGATTTTCATAAGTTATGATTTTTATGTTGTTTATGAAATTTTAACAAGTTTAGTGTTCTTGAAGAATTTTGATGATTTTTAATAAGTTATGATTTTTATGTTGTTTAGGAAATTTTAACAAGTTTAGTGTTCTTGAAGAATTTTGATGATTTTTAATAAGTTATGATTTTTATGTTGTTTAGGAAATTTTTAATATGTTTTGTGTTCTTGATGATTTTGGATGAATTATTGTTAATCATGATTTTTGTATGATGGTTGTTAAAATAGTTGTTTGATGATTAAAACATGTTGGAAATATTTTGAGTGTTGTTGTTTGGTGAACCGGTTTTAGGAGGGAGGTGAACCGGACCAACCAGACCGGTCCAGGCCGGTTCAGACCCGGTCTGGGTTGGTCCATGGTGGGTCCGGGTTTTGGTCTTTGGGTTGTGTCGATGTTTGATTGATTGGTTGTTGTTTTGACGGGTTTTAAATATGTTAAAGCATGCGGGAAATATTGGAAAACGGTTTTTAGAAATTTTAGGCAAAACAGCCCATTGAGCCCAAATCAGGCCGTGAGGCCCAAATCAGGCCCATGTGGGTCCGGCCCAACTCAGCCCGTGGGTCCCACTTTGGGACTTGTGACGGTTTTTGAGTTATCGTCATTTTTATCGTGTTTTGTAATATTTAGCAAGTGGGAAATATTAATAAGTAAAATATTTAATTAAAAAGGTTTTTCATAAAATTATTATTTCTCACATGTTAGAAATTATAAGACGAGATTGTAGTTTACGTTTAATCCTTTAAGTCAAGCGGGTTTTGGGTATAATATGATAATTCACATGTTAGAAGTAGTAATAAAATAACATGTAATGAATATGTTGATTTTATGTCTATGTGATAAAGACTCTGCTTCTAGCCGGTTTGATCCAACGGGTTTGGTCAAACTAAGATCTAGTCAGCCCCGATTTGACTGAGGACCCGTCGCGGGACTCGGGTCGGGGATTTGTCTTCAAGTAAGTTGTATTTAATTACTGAATTAGCCTTAGTAGATATGAGGCGATATGATATTTGAATATGATTTATATGCAATTAGTCACATGATAGGAAGTTTTCCCGTGACTGTTTGATTATATGGTTGGTGTCGTGTTGACTAAGTACCCATAGAGAATTATGAGTATATGGCGTCTTGACCATTCTAATTCTAAATGAGTATCTTGGACCATGACATTGATAGGCCGTACTATCTTTAACGAGCATATGGAGTTCACTGCTTGATAGCTTTTGTGTCCCGGCCTGGGGTTTATACCAAGTCGGGGGCATGGCATCCTAAGAGTATCCATTTGGGGAAGGGAGCCAGCTTAAGTACTAGCCATCTCTGCTTAGGGGGTCGCCTAGTAGAGTTTCTCATAGACGGTTATGTCATGGGACGGGAATGGAATAGCTGTTGTCGCTAGTCTGATCAGTCTAGGACTAGGATGTTTTCCTACCTTGTGGTATAGCCTCGAGTTACAGAAGTCGACTATGTGACTGGGCTAAGAACTTATGCCTGTTTGTAGAAGTATTAGTCTTTCATGTTTGTATGATTCTATGAGTTCTAGAAGGTGAGATGCAAGCCGGCTAGGATTGATAGAGTTTGGATTAACGGTTGTTAACTGATTCACATGATTACGTGTTGATTAGGGTTTGAGTGTATCATGGCCATGTTACGGTAACCTCTGAGCTAGCATACCAGCTTCCCTACCTCGAGTTATATTTTATTATCGGATTCACATGATAGCTTTCATATGATAGGTTATATGTTAGTTAACTGTTTCATAACATGAAAAGCATATCATATATGTTAAGGTTTTGTATTTTATATATACATTGCTTTTATGTTCTTCATGTTTCATTAAACTCGACATTTCGTGGCTGGGAGAACTCGGAGTTACTCCCCACTGACTGTGGCTTCCGTGTTTATATTTAATGCGGTCGAACAGGTGGTGTTGCATATTTGGGGTACATGGACGAGCTAGCGAGCGAAGTATTACCTTGGACCTATATTCGGTTCATAGTTTGTATATTATTGTACACACTTTTATTTCCGTATTTATACGGGAGATATGTCTCCCGTCTTGTATATTTCTTTTGTAGAATATTATTTCCGTTTTGTAATGACCTCTTTTATTTATGACACCTTCGTACTTATTTTCATCTTACATTTATGTATTTAATAATTTTTTTTCTTTCCGCAAATTTGAGGGTGTCACAAAAGTTGTCATAACTTTGTCTCACAGAACTTGTCAAAGTTATGCCTGAAGGTCTTATAACTTTGATCTTCTTTCTTGTAATTGTTGTTAGCTATGATAAGACTAAAACACACAATTACATGCATATGATATATTAAGTAAAGCACATTATCAAGTAAGCACATGTCATTATCAAAACTATAAATAGGTCCAACAAATTCCAATCAGTGATGCCAAGTGCATCTACATCTAACTCACCCAACCAATCTTCTGCCCCGTCTCGTAGTGAAAAGGGAAATAATACCAACTTGATCTGATCTTGTGTCACCCCACCCAATAAAGGAATAGAGCAACAATAGTTGGTGAATTTCTCCATATGCTTAGCAGGATCCTCAGTGGGGCTTCCTCAAAACATGTTTCGCTCCACCAAAGAGATATAAGTTGGACGAATCTCAAAGGTGCCATTACCTGTAGTAGGGAGTTTGAATTCCTTGGGAATAGATGCAACGGTAGGCTCAGAATGGCTGGCTAAAATAGGCATTGTTGTAGTGGGTGCAGAAATATGTGTATCCTCTTCTAAGGATGGTTTTTCTGCGACAAATTCGGCGTAAACTGTGTCAAGCGTACTCAAGTCTTCCGCTTCTTGAATTTCCTTCCAAAAGTTTTGTCTAACTCGGAGAGTCCTTTCTGGTTCGGAATCGTAGGGTACGAGATCGGACCTAGAACACTTGGGCATAAACGAAAACTAAAGAAAAGAATGAGAACTGTCTCAAGGAACTTAGGTTCCCTGACACGAAAAGGACAAACTAAGTAGAAACAAACAGAAAACTGTTGCCTCCCCGGCAACGGCGCCAAATTTGATAAGTGTAACGTCGCGTCACCTTAATCAAAGTAAACCTAATTCACAACTAACTAATAGTCAGCGGTAAGCAAGGTATCGAATCCACAGGGAGGCGGTAGTATTCTAATCTGTTAAACTAGGTTTGTCTCTATGGTAACAATTTCGGGGTTTAAGATTTGTGTTCTAAACTAATGGCAAACAATAACAATAACTAATAGTAAACAATAAAAGATCTAAAACAATAAGATTAAAAGTGTAGGGTCTCAAGTTCACTAGGATTATTGTTCTGGGGTAAGGGTGTAATCAACTATCATGCAATAAAGTTATCTAAGGTCATAAGATCGGTCGATTCAATTACGCCCTTCAGATCTACAATCTAACATGCGATCGCTATCATTAAACGAGTTCTATTCAATTATCGTAGCCTATATTAGTCTTAACCCGGTCGGTGTCAATCCTAATTCGCAAGACTAGTTAAATAATCCTGGCCAGTAATCACACAACTAGAATTAAAATGATAATCAAACGATAACCATGCAATTGCAATTCAATTAATTAATCTACCCTTCTAACCAATCCTAGATCCCCTTTCAACCCTAGAAAGAAATTTAGCTACTCATAACAATATAAATAACAACAATAATAATTAAAGTAAACATGCTTAACAACAATGAAAAGAATAACAAAGAACAATTAAAGAACTAGAAGGTAATTAAATTGAATAACGAAGAAAGATTGAAGAATACCGATTACAAGTTGAACTAAAGACAATCGTCTTGATGAATAAAATCCAGAGGCAAAGCAAAGAAAACTTAGGTTTCTAATATCAAAGCATGTCTAATTATGAAAGACGAGCTTTCCTTTTATAATACAAATCTAATTAATTAGGTTAAACTAGTTTAGGAAAATAGAAAACCGTCGAAAAACTAGGTTACTCGATCGAGCAGCCATCACCACGACTCGATCGAGCAAGGTACTGTTGCTCGGTCGAGCAACCCTTCTTTTGGCTCGTTTCTTGACTTTTCTTCATTTCTTCTCTTACGTTCTCGATTTCCGTGTCTAACCTTATACGATCGAACTCCGCCATGCTCCATATCTACTCAAAAAGCTCCAAATGCATCCAATCTGCATCAAAACATAACAGAAGCGGCAGAATCGATATTCTAGCTAAAATAGCATTGAAATAAGCAAGGAAAGACGGTAAATAGAGTTATATGTATCTAAGGGAAGCATAAAATATGTGTATAAATAGTGATCATCAGTTATGTCATACCAATCAAAGGTAATTATATTCTTGACCTACACTAGAAATTACTTGTCATATAGATTGTAAAAGGCTCAAAATTGGTGACCCTAATCTAATCTTAATTCTGGATTGTGTAGCACATTATTAAGAGGCTAGTATTGACTACTATCCATAAACCATTTGATTTTGAATCTTATGGTGTGTGCGAATCTTGTATTCAAGGCAAGATGATTCGTGCCCATTTTGGAAAAGGAAATCGAACTAGTGAGTTATTGACCCTATTACATAAGGATATGTGTGGTCCAATAACAATCGCAACCAGAGATGGTTATGGCGCTACTTCACTTTATTTACCGACGATTTAAGTCGATATTGTATTTGATTCTATTTAATGAGGTGCTATGAGAAATCATTGAAAAGTTCAAAGAGCTTCAATGAGAAGTAGTTAACTACCAACAGTATTAGATCAAGAACTTACGACTAAATCGTAATAGAAATATCAAAGTATTAACTTTGATTTTCACCAAATGTATTGTGAAATGGTTTCACGAGTTAACTTCTCTAACACACATTATGTGATAAGGTGTTATTTAATAGAGAAACAGAACCTTAGACGATATGGTTTTGTCTTTGTCAACTTACACAGAGCCACTTGACTTATAATAGACTGTTTCTAGTCCCAACTTCTTGCTATGGCGTAGAGTCATGTGATTCGAAATGGACTCCATGCACAATGGTCAAGTATGTGACCTAATAAAATTTACTTGAAGAAGTACGACCTCTTCGGTGTAAATAGATTTTTAAAATCAAAATCTGCATGGATAAACATAAAGATGTTTTCTCATAACTAGATTGGTAGGCAAAAAGTTTGCACCAACCTTAATGCTTCGATGCATTCGAATATACTTAGCGATTGCAGCATTTCATAATAGTATGATGACAATTGGATCTCAATAACCACCTTCTTAAATATGATTCTAGAAGAGGTAGTATATTTTATATTCACCTATGGGTTCGTAGATCCTAATTATCCTAAGTTAATTTGCAAGCTTAAGAGGATGCCTTAAGTAAGCACTAAAGAGTTGGAATTAGTGTGTCAATCATGTCATAAAGCATTTCTCGAATCTCGAGGAATTATGTTGATACATGAAGTTTAGTGGGAGTAATGTGTTTTTCATCAATCTTATATGTGGAGACATATTGATCATTTTAGATGATGGAAGATTTTGGAGAAGTAGAATACATCTCTTAGATATCTGGATTTATGAAGATAAATCTAAAAGGATATTAGAGTTGAGTCAAAATTCTTATATTGATAAGAT
This sequence comes from Heliosperma pusillum, assembly GCA_022085475.1. Classification (NCBI taxonomy): domain Eukaryota; kingdom Viridiplantae; phylum Streptophyta; class Magnoliopsida; order Caryophyllales; family Caryophyllaceae; genus Heliosperma; species Heliosperma pusillum. Next base: position 12,241 of record JAIUZE010072812.1, read on the forward strand.
CTTTGACTAGTTCAAGGAACTTGAACACATGATAATTGATTCCTTTTGCTTCCGCTGCGGGATCAATTATATACGTTGTGATGTATGCTCAATTTGACATTTCGCATGCTTTGAACATGATGAATCGTTTGCAATCAAATCCAAGTGAGAGTCACTTGATAGCCATAAAGGACATCCTTAACTACTTGCGAAGGACTAAGGATATGTTCTGATTCTTTGGAGTATATATACTGAGTTGTGTGTAAGTGATTACACAGACGTCATTTTTCAAACTGATCAAAGTGATTTGAAATCACGAACTGGCTTTGTTTTAAAGAAGATTTATCTATTGGAACAGTTCCAAGCAGAAAGGACTATTGGAAAGGTTTCAAGTAGGAGTGTCATTTCCAAATATAAATGTCATGTATCCGCTTGAAGTGTTCCAGGAAGCTTATCATTGCGGATTTCACAACGGAAATGGAGTACATTGCATCATTTGATGATGCATATGAAAGTAGCATGGATTCGATAGTATTGGAGGGACTAGAAGTAGCTCCTATAGTTGTATATCATATCCCATGATACTGGTAAAATAGTGGGAGTTACCTTTAGGCTAAGGGGCCTAAGTCTAGATTCAAACCTAGACACGTACTCAGAAAGATTTATGTAATATGAGATTACGTAGACAAGGGAAATAGCAATCAGAAAGATGGGAAAAATGCAAGTATTGCTAATCCATTAGCCATGCCTTTTGCAGACTGAACATGATAGTCATGTCATTTCAATGGGGATTGAAATATGTACCTGAATTGCTGGAAATTATGAGATATGAAATTATTGATAGTGTATCAATTTTTCAAGATATTTGATAATCGCAGTCATTGTTAAAGTTTCATTAAAAACTCCTTTATTTAGTTTGACTAAATTTTAATACTTTGTTTATCCGAATTGGTTAAAAGCAAGGTTGAACCCAATTCACGTGAACATGATGAACTCAAAGTTTTGTCCCTAGTCACTCATTTGAGGTGACGTCTCGAAGTGACTTGATTGTAAGTCGATCGATGGTTGGTTCAGCACCATGGGGTCATGGAGATGACTGGTCGTTGACATAGACAGACTGTTGAGACACTCTGTCGGGCAGTGGCCATGATAGAGTCCCTTATCAAAATTGTTGAAGCCTGGTCGTGGTGGCGATTTCTATTTTATTTCTATGAGTTGATTCTTCAGACTGGCGACCATTTACCTGAGTTAGAGTAGTTTCCAATTGAATTTGTTTTTTGTCCAAGGTCGTGTTGTGAGAACAGGCCGATGGGCATCTTCTGGGTCATGGTGATCTGCATTATACAGTGTAAGTTGGGTCAACAGGAATTGTCCATCCACGTTGGGTATTAACATCTACAGGGCCACTTAAGGAATAGTGATTGAAAATGCGTGGCCACGCTCGGAAGGGATCTCTGGTAGATTTTTCGGTCAGACAGTTACTCTCCAGATCAAGATAACCACTCAATATATAAATATTAAATCACAAGTGTGACCTAAAAGACACCTTGTGATGAGTGGGAGGATGTGACACAAAAGAGACAAGAGAATCGGTAGCACACAACCTGTCGAGACAAGTGGGAGATATTGTAGGAGGAGGAGTCCTCCGCAGTAGTGTTGCTACATGCACAACTTGTATCGGACAAGTGGGAGATTGTTGGAGTAAGTGTCCTCCACAATAGTGCATTTATATAATAAAACTCATTTAGAATATACGTGGCATGATTAGTATATTTTGATACTCCACGTCAGTTGATTAACATAAATCAGTAACGCTCAGCTGACCAGAGTTAGACGTTATTGTCGTATGACAGAGGTGATCAACTTATCCCTTTAGGTCACGCATATAGGATGAGACCCAAATAGAATACTAATTATTTGTATATGATACAGTTTAGTTAGGGCATTACATATATTTGACCTGTACGTTTAGTTACGAGGGTTATTTATTGGAAATTTAGTTAGGAACTCATTCCACTTAAGTTTATTAGTCAATTATACGATAACTGACTGAATAAATTTTACGTCTTATTTTAATACGATTAAACAAGATTTAATTTAGTGATTAATCGTTAATTCATTATATTAGTTAAGGTTATGCATATAATTTTGATGTAGAGGCAATGAGTTAATTATGTTTACAAAGAGTTGTAAAATAAATTAACTGGAAATTGTGGGACCCATTATATATTGATATAATGGTAAAATATCACTTAAAAGTTGAGTGTATATTGATTATTAATTTGAATCATATAATTGTTATATGATCAAATTAACACTTAATTATACAAGATAATTAAACATATGATTATAAGTATTTGTGGGACAAATATGAAAAATCAAAATGGACCACATAACACATGTGGAGGCCGGATTTTTGCTAGTGGAGATCAATGATGATTGTTCTCTACTAATTCCACACTCCACCATATGATTATGACATGTATGACACATGATCATTATCATTGTACAAACCCATACACCACCATTATGCATGTGAATAAAATAAGTAGAAAATCACCCACTTTGGAGCTTAGGTGTGCCGGCCATAGTGCCATAAAATGGGCAATTGTTGTTCATTTTCATACACTTCATACTAATGCTTATTCTTCTCCATCTCACTAAAAACCTCATCATCTCTTTAAAACACTCAAATACACTAATATTGTCTTCATATTACTAGTGTAGTAATACAATAATATTAGTAGTAGTATTTCTTACCCTTATTATCTCGATTATAATAAGCTAAGATAATTTGGGTTGATTCTTGGGTGCAACAACAAGGAGACCTTGTACTTTGGAGGTTTATTTATGGAGGGTCATCCATTAATAATAAGCTCAAGAACAATAAGAAGGAGTTCTTATCGTGGCCTTATTTAGCCGAAATTTTCTCATTGTAAGGAAATTTCATCTTATCTTTATATTTATACTTTTATATTTGCATGCATGATAACTAGATCATAAATCATTAAGTTAATTTAATTTAATGAACTAATTAGAGGAGTCTAATTAGAGGTCTATGACTTTCACTAATAACACATAGGCAAATCCAACAAGAAAGCTAGATTCCCATATCATATATCTCAAACGTCACCCTCAAACCCGCGCAACTACGACACATTACTATGTCTTTACTCACAAATCCATATTCTTGCCACTCAATACCACAGAGGTCAACCTGGCAACACAACTAATTATAAACTACCACCTCAAAACCTCACATTCCCTTACCAACATGAAAACAAACCGCAAAATTACTACACTTGAAACTACCGTCACAATCAACTATGACATCTGTCAAATAATATTACAACCTTCGCATAACTTACTCAACTCAACCATAACAAGTCCTCCTCCATCAATCCCTCTCTCTCCGCAAAACGACTCACAAGGTAAAATATCTCAAGATAGCTACCAAATATAACCACAATAAGCTCTCACATTTCCTTCTGAGACTTAATAGCTCCTATTCTTTCTTTAGTCGTACATCCTCATAAAAGATTCCACTAACAACTAACAACTTTAACTGAATATTTATTCATAATTTCTCATTTAAATCTCTTGTCTCTCATTACATCAACCCAACACTTCAGACTGCAAAATTTAAAAATAACAATATTCTTAACAATACACCACCAAATACTCCTACATCTCACACAAGCCACTACCTAGAGTACTTCCAAAAGTCATAATGCTTCCACCTAACTTTCCACAACATTCACTTCGATTACTAACCGACGCCTTCCCACAAAATATTATCTGCCAATATACATACATCATATTATTTTTTCACAAAAAATCATTTTCGAAAATATTATCACCTTTTCTTAACTCTTTCTTACCAAACTATGTCCTTTGCCTCTAACACTTGCCTCAAATTATGATCCTTCAAATATTCGCTCTTCCACTTGACTTTTTCTAACTCATAATTCTCAATTTAAATCATTTCATTAGTTCATAAATATAATTCCATCGACGCTATTCTATTGCTTCAATTATTCCTTTGCTTTACCAATTCGCTATTTATACTTCTTCTAATTCACACCAGTTACAATTACTCGTTATCCCAAGGATTCGCTCTCACTATCTAGTCCCCCAATAACGCAACTACCTTCTGGGTACCTCAATACTCCAAACTAAACAACACGTCGCCACAATCTTCTAATTCGCCATAATAATTTCTCTTATCACACTATTTTTCTTCATTCGCTACTAATTCGCCCAAACAAATAACGAAACTTTTCATATATTATATTTATCTCCTTAGGGTACCTCAAAAAGATGCTTACCTCATATCATACTCTCCATAATATTTCATCTCCACAATTGTCTCTTAGTTATCTGGACTTCCACCAAAACAATGACATCCAAGTCCTATTTACACATAAAGCGGACTAAGCACTCTAGGTACCATTATCATTACATTCTTCTATATCGATCATCATCACATGTATCTCCAATCAACTCAAACATCCCCATTTTCCTCTATATCTTAAACATATTCTCCTTTATAACCATTTATATCTCTCTTCGCAATCCTCAATCCATACATTACCATTCTCTTATTATCATTTATTCATATAAACACACACGCCTCTATATAAATTGCTCAATACGCAACATTATTACGCATCTCATATCACAAAACCAATTTTATCTCCCCCTCACAAGGCGCATCAATCTATCTGTCCTAACCATATATAACCACACACATTTCCCACGAAACAATACAATCATGGGGAACATTTTTTACTTATAGGATCCTTCAACTCATTCACAAAGACCAAGGTATATTTGAAACACATATTCAATGATACACAATGACGCCTTCTCCGCTTATATTAGATGCGGGACGGCTAAGTACATCAAGGAGGTCCTCATCGGGAGCAAAGTTGGTCAACTTCTGAGCCAAACATGTCCAGATTGCACCGCAACTAAGGTTACGGGGACTAGTTCCCGGGGTGGTCATCTATGCTAGGCTAGCACAGACAATGACAGGGGCACTATAGTAAACCCTCTTCTCCCGCCTAGGGTTAAGATAAGATGCCAACAGCTGGACCGCCTTGGAGTTTAGCTTACTAACATCATTTTAACTGTAAAGTAGGCAAGTCAGCATCCTCAGAAATAGCCTAAGGGCCGGATGTTGGACATCATTAATCAGCAATGAACTCACACTGGTCAACTGTCAGCCAGTAAAGAGAGGAAAGTAGGAGATAGTAGCCCTTAATCACAAACCTATAGTCTCGAAGCTATCCTCATCAGCTTTCTCCAGGTCTAGGTGCTCAGCGAATTGGTCCAAGGTTAGGTGATGGTCACTATTCATGAGACGGAAACTAACCGTGTTTGCATCCACATCATAAGCAAAGGAGCTCAAAAACTCCAAGGTCAGGAACCCATAAGACTTCTTTCAAAGCCTATACAACCCCTTCATCTCTAGAGTCTCGAAGATGTGACCCAAATCCTCTTCTATCCCCATGGTTTCTAACATGCTCCGGTCTACACACCTAGTTGGCTTTAACGAAAAAGCCATCAAAGCCTTAAAGTTATCCCTATGGTCGAAGTCACGAAACTGCACATTAGGGTACTTGGAAATGCTAGGTACCATGGGCTCACTAGGTTCCCCTCGCTCGGCAGCAGTAGCGGTGTGACAACCCTCGCGAATGCGGAAAGATAAAACATACAAGCATGTGAATTATATAGCGGAAATGGTAGTTTTTAAAAACTTTTATACATGCAAGTTAAATAAAACGAGGAGTGTCAAAATATTACAACTAAGTGCGGAAAATAACAAAGAGACGGAGTCTCTCAAAATGTTAACAAAGAACAAGTGTTTAGCAAATAAGCTAAAATCGTCTAGAGGTTAATCTTCCAGGGACAACGCCCGCTAGCTCACACCCGAACCCAAAATAGTCAAAGCAAAAAGCCATCCAATGCAAGCAACCTGTTCATTCATGAAAAACATGAACGCCACATTCAGTGGGGAGTAACTCCGGGTTCTCCCAGCCATATCACATCAAACGTACAT